>BPLS01011347.1:0-26264 GCA_019656275.1 Rhododendron kiyosumense | reverse complement strand
ATTGGATATAGAAAAACCCAAATTTAAGTCACCATCACTCTAACAATGAGAGGATTTCCCAAAAAAGGAAAGAAAAAAAGGGAGTGATGATATATGATCTCAATAATTACCCAATTAAATTGCAAATCTTGAAACTTGCGCTAATTTTAGGATCCTTTAATAAAAAAAATGACAGCTAACATATGGGGGATACCAAGCCGTTTAGTAGTTAAAAACTAGGGTAGTAGTATAAGTTACCATAGAATTTTCAGGGCCAAACAGTCCTGTTCTGCAACATGACCTGCACATACATTGTGGTTAGAAACTACGCTGATACAACCCGAGAACATGAGCAATGCTTGTGATTGAATCCTAAATAGGATTTAGAAAAAGTTTTTCACACCTATATAGTGATCAACCAAAAAAAATTAAGGGAAGGCAAATTTTGAGAATGATACTCACCGATAAGATCTAATTAAAGCCTCCTTTGTAGTCTAGCCCTGTTCAATGCAATGGTCACATAGATCCAATCCACTATGTGGTTCAGGAACATGAAAAATGCACGTCGAGACCGACTATTGAAAAGTATAGTGCCAAAAACTCCCCAAAATCCGAAGAAGAAACCAAGCCCCATGCTAACATAAAATCCTTGAGTAATGGAACTATCCTCCTCTTCTTGAATGTTTTTCTCTTTGGGATGAGCAGTTTTGGGAGATTCTGCTGTTTTTTCTTCTCCTGGGCACTTGTTGGGAAGTGGAACCCCACAAAGTTCAGGATTGCCAGAATATGCAGAAGCATTAAAGCTTTGGAGTTGCGTGCTTAATGGGATTTTGCCAAACAAATTGTTACTTGACAGGTTCACAACGCTTAGAAAATTTAAATGAGCAAGGCTTCCAGGAATTCCACCAGCAAGTCTATTTGCAGACAAGTCAAGAGATTCCAACATCTCCATCTGACCGATCTCTTGGATGATTTTTCCAGTCAAAGTGTTTCTCGAGAGGTTCAAGGAATGCAACCCTGCTAAGCTCCCAGTTTGTTCAGGAATTTTTCCAGATAACCTATTGCTAGAAAGATCAATGATCTTTAGTAGTCTCAGATTTTTACCGTACTCCAGGTCTTGTCCTTTCCATTGCACAAATGCATTAGCTACATATGGGCCTATGTAAGAAAACATAAACCTACCGCCAGAAGATGCAACATATGCTGGGTAATTAAGAATTGTCATGGCATCAGAAACCTTACTTTCCACCAGAGTAGTGAAATTGGATAAGCATGGTGGTATATTTCCTGACAAATTATTCTGGGATAAGTCCAAGACTTGAATGCGGTGAAGATTACATGTCTGCTGAGGTATGCTTCCGTTGAACTCATTGGACCGAAGAATAAGGACAATCAAACTTGTCAAGTGTGTCCCTAACCATGCTGGTACTATTCCTGTGAATCTGTTACCTCTTAAGTCAATAATACTCAGCTTCTTGCATCTCTTAAGAGAACAAGGCACTTCCCCGGACAAATTGTTATCGCGCAAGTTCAATGATTTTATTTGACTTAACGAGCCGATTGAGCTGGGAATTTCCCCATGAAAATTGTTGTTTGCCAAACTAAGGATGGATGCTTTTTTGAAGTGGGACAAACAATATGGAAGCTCCCCAAATAGTCGGTTATTGAGAGGTCAAGATAGACGAGCTCCTCTCCAGTAATTGCACATATGAATGAAAGGGAGCCTCCAAGCTTATTCTTGGAGAGGTTCAAAGACGATACATTAGAAGGAACTAGGGGTATTGGACCTGTAAGAAGACTATTACTTAAATCTATACCTGTAGCATAGGGAAACTTCAAAGATAAATCAGGCAAGAAGCCGTTAATCTTGTTGTGAGATAGATTTAGATAATTTAATCTCGGGGTTAGATCCCAGAACCAACTGGGAATATTACCTGCAATTCCATTGCCAGAGATATCCAGCAGATAAAATTCGTTTTGATTTCGAAGCCACTTCGGGAAATGAGGACCCAACTTGCAAGACGACAACCTTATAACATCAAGTTGGAAAGGGGGAACCCAATCAGGACTGAAGTTAAAAGTTAGTGCATTATTAGCCAAGGCCAAATACCGCAAACTGGATAGGTTAGAGAAGTGGGCTTCAGAGATTAAACCTTTTAATGAGTTGGAAGCGCAATTGAAAGACTCAAGCTTGTGATGCCATCCAATACTTCTGTCTATAGTCCCATTCAACCGATTGTTTTCAAGCCATAAGCTTTCCAATGATGGAAACAGAGATAGATCGGGGACTGACGCTGTAATTTGATTCCCCCCCAAAGACAGATAAACAAGACTCGAAAGGTTTCCAATGTTTTTTGGGAATGACCCATTCAACAGATTATCACCAAGACGCAATTCTCTCAACGAAGAAAATCTAGTGAAATCAGGCAACGGACCCTTAAGCCGGTTGATAGATAAAACCAAACTCTCTAGTGAATTCTTTGCCCCAGACAATTTTTGCAGAAACTCGTGAAGCTCTTTCGTTATGTTATTACCAAACAGATGCAAAGACTGCAAATGACTTGAATTTGTAAAGGATTTTGGAAGGCCACCTTCAAGTTGATTCTGATGGAGACTCAGGTTTGTGAGGGAAACCATGTCTCCAAAGGCATCTGGAATCGAACCTTTTAACTCATTATATCCGAGGTCAATATAAGCAAGGCTGCTACTGAAGTTGAACAACCAGTTGAATATCGAAGAAGATAGACTATTGGAAGAAAGATCAACCGTGGATAAGGTCACCGAAGAATTAAAACGGAAAGAGGAAAAATGAGTGACATGAGGAAGGGAACAATCAGATATGTACAACTCTTTGAGGAGAGGGAGATTACTGACTGATTGAATCCAACCAGTTGCTTTACTGAGTTCAACCCCCGAAAGGTCAAGGTGACTTAGTAAAGAAAGATGAGAAAGCCACTCAAGGTTTTCGCTCTTCAGTCTAGAATCGTATCCGAGATGATTGTAGGCGAGATCAAGATGCCTCAAATTGGAAAGGTTCTTGAACTGCTGAGGAATTTGGCCAGAAAAACCACTAAATGCAATGTTCAGGTATCGTAATCTGCGGAGGGAACCAATGAATTTTGGGATACAACTATCTGAGAAAAGATTCCCACTAAGGTCCAAGTACCTCAAATGGTGTAAATCAAGCAATGAAGGGCTAATCTTACCTCTCAGAGGCTGATAAGGAAGAACATTTGGCTGATAGTGAAGAACATCATCATCATACGTTGTATGAAGATCGAGCATGGTTACGTGACTTGAGGTATTGTTGCTGCTGCAGTGGACCCCTTTCCATTTGCAACAGTCTTTTGTACTCCCCCACGAAGCGAGACGGCCATAATCACTGATAAGAGCGTGTTTGAACTTGAGGAGAGCTTGTCTCTCCCTCTCTATGCACCTGATTATTTCAGCATCTCCAACTCTTGAGGACAAATGTGCAAGAGCATGGGTCAAGTATGGTAAAACCACAAGGAGAAAAACATGGAGAAGTTGCACAGAGCTTTTGCCAGTGGTTAGCATCTCCGTACGAAAATTAAGAACAAGAGGAAGCTGTAAAAATACAAGCTAATGAGATTTTGCAGTCTGTGTTTTTTAGTTCTGTTAATCAATGAGTTGTGTCACCATTTTATACACCACCAAGTTTTCCAAAAAGCTTAAGAGCAAAGACTTGGGAGTCAACAATGATGTCAGTGAGTGTTTCTGTTTCAAACTTTTCTTGGTCACATCACATTCTAGTCCCAATTTTCAAATTTGTGGAAAACCCAAGTTGTGCTTACAATAGACTTAAGTGCAAGACTAAATTAATATGAGATAAACTTATTCACGGCTGAATAGGTTCTTCACGGAAAGGAGCCACGTCCGTTTCGGCAATCAACGGTTGAGATATATTTTAATCTACCAACGTTAAGAAATATTTATTACCGTTGGTAGTTTATCTTTAGTCTGGATCGCCCAAAACACTTTTGGATGGCCGAGATTGGCCTCCATAAACTTTCTTGATGGAGCCTCCGTAAAGAAAGATTTTCCCAATTAGAAGATGCCCACGAGTTTCCGTGGAACCTTCCTTTTTGGGTGTTTTTGTACTTTCCCGTTTTGTTGTGTTTTGTCCTTTCTTTTTCTCTCCCCTTATTTCTTTTCCCATCTTTGGCGTTCACACTAGTGATTACTCATGCACCTCAACTTTTTTGGTTTTGTCCTTATTCAAAATTTCTCTTGTGTTTGGTAGTTTTACACCAAACTTTTATGTGATATGAGTTTGGCTCGACGAGAAGAATCGGAAAAGTAAAAAACTATGACTTTTACACAAATATTTTGGAAAATATCCAAGAAAAAGTTCAAAAACTGACTTTTGGAGCTTTTATTTGGATATTTCCCAAAATACTTGAGTAAAAGTCATAATTTTTTACTTTTCGGATTCCTCTCGTCGAGACAAACCCATATAACATAAAAGTTTGGCATAAAACTAACCACCACAAAAAAGAAATTAAGGACAAAACCAAAAAATTATGCTACATAGACAAACAATTAATCACTTGAAGTTGGTGGCCATGATGTGGAAACAGAGCATCTCCTGCATTCTTTCCAAGGGCTTTGGGTGCAAACGTGATGTACATGTTAATGCATCATTACATCTTCAAACAACACCACCAGGTCCACCACTCAATGCTATCATTGTTGACTCCAAGTCTTTGCCAATTATATTTTGGTAAAGTTGGGTTAACAGCAAAAAACAGACTGCAAATTCTCAACAGCTTGTGAGTTTTTTTTTCGGCAAAAGAAACTTTATTAATCTTTGAAAAGAATTACAAAGATTGGAAGGACCACTGGCACACCGGCATATGCCACCAGAGAACCAAAACAACCCAAAGGTTAGATGCCAACCAAAACACCACAAACCAAAATGAAAGCCAAAAACCCGCTAACACCAAAAGAATCTAAGGCCAAAAGAAAAACCCCAACCTTAAAAAGAAAAAGAAAAAAAGCAAGCCGGTGATTTTACAGCTTCCTCTTGTTCCTAATTTTGCTTACGGGGATGATCATCGGAAAAAGCTCTTTTTAACTTCTCAATGTGTTTATTCTTGTGGTTTTACAATTCTTGGTTGACCGGATTGGACCCGGATCCGATCCAATATAATTCGAATTGAATTACCAAAATCTAGCATCCTATCTGACCTGTCTACAATCCCGATATGGCGATATTACTTTTTGATTTGAAGAGGCTTGTATCTTCCGTTGTAATCCAAGATCGCAGCTGATGAATTTTGGTGCTTCTATGCTTAGTTTTTCTGTATTAGTTAAATTACATGAAATCGGATCTCAGTTTGGGTTCGGATCCATATTTATTTACTAAAATGCTTTGAGAAAGTCAAATTTTTATTGGATTGAGATTTTATTTTTTTTAAAGTCACCAAAGGCGATATTAGAGCATGTACACAAGACTAGCTAAACACCCAATCTTAGGTACTTTACCTATGCAAAGTGAGAACTGTAGTGGACCGAAATAATCACAGTTCGGAGTGGTCAAAGAGGTCAAGGGTCAAACCTAGCACCTGCTTTGGACACGTCATCTCAGAGATCATCTTGTGCTCTAAGCCACAGGATAGGTCCCACTGTCCAGTTATCTCAGTTCATTTGTAACGTCATTTCGTGTCATTGTAAGGCACTTCCTTGCTCCGCCGAGCGTATGCCGACCCCCAACGGCTCTTCCGAGCGTGTCAACTTCTCCTTACGCTTACACCGTTTGGACGCTCGTCATGCCCTTGAGTCGTTTGGCGATGTTAACTCTCGTTCGGAAGGTATACACTCATTCGGGGGGAAATATCTTCTTAGGAGCCATACTCGTCCATGATTGTTGTGGAATCTTCTAGAAGCTTCCACTGATAGGCGAAGTGATATCTCTGACATCTGTGCAAGCACTCTGCTGGAGGTGTCGTTCATTTAATGATCTTGACACATGACGTCATCCAAGCGGTACAACGTGCGTGGGAGGCACGACCTGCTTGTTGAGCACTTCAAGCCTTGCCTATAAATAGCGGACTACCCCTCCAGGTTTAGGGCTCCGAGAAAGAGCTAAAACACTATTCTTCTTCACTTCATTCTCCTACTAAGCCCTATCTCTCTTTCTTCTTCTTCCTCCACCTACTGACTCGTTCATCGGAGCTTCCTTCCGAAGGAACATCCCACTTCGGTTTGCAGGTACATAGTCCCCTGTTCTATTCCTCCACCATCCAACAGAAGGGAGAAAAAGGGTCAAAGGTTGTTTCAGCCCCCACAATTGGCGACTCTGTTGTGGACGAATTTCTTTCCTAGCTCTCTGTGTTGTGGAACTGAACACCATCATGCTCTTCCCCTTTCTTCCCCCTTCAGCTTTCTAACTATGTCAAGACAAACCTCACCACCTGAACCGGAGAACTTCACTCTCGGTTTGGCTAGATTTGAATCCATCAACCACAAACCCACACAAGTCAACAGAACCGTTCTTCTGGTGTCTCGCGAGCTCATTTACCCTCCCACCGAGCTTGAGATTGCATTATCCGAGCAGAAACGTCAGGCAGTTGTATTAGCCCAACAGTGCCTCGAGGAGCGGGACCGTGGCGTGGTAGGCACACCTCTTGACGCCCCCTTGCAGAACCTAGCCGACCCAAGAGGGTGTGATAGCAGGGAAGGAAGTCTTACCCTGCACCTTCCGCTAAACCTACAACGATCGGGCGTTGTCCTGTTTTCGAGCGTCTAGGACCAGTGGCCAGAGTTCAACCTGTTGCTCTAAAACAATGACTGGCGAGCGTCATTTGTGCGGAGAGCTCCACGAGGTGCTCTACTTCAGGCTCCACAGCCAGGACAGGCGCCTCTGGCCGAACGTGTAACACTGCTCTACCACGAGTAGGCCCCGCAAAGGGAAAGGGACCGTTGGAGATTGACATAACCCACACGTACGGATGGCCATACCGAGCATTCGGGGCAATCCAGACTTTTGACCGATCGTCCAAGCGTTGGGCATCATCCTGACGGTTCCAGAGGGCACCATCGAACATTGAGCAGGGAGGCACACTCGGAAAGAGGTAACACGATCGTTTTATTTGACCAATTCACAGGTCAGCCAGTCGTTTATCAGCCCGTCAAGGAGGGAGCAGGGCCGCAGCGAACCTGTGAAGAGGGATCCAGAGGGGTCGCCCCAGCGCCCAAGGCAAAAGGCAGCCCGAGACGACAGGAATGGCAAGAATGACCTCGGCACAATCACCGAGCACACGTTACTGCCCCTGAACCTCGAGTAGTCATCCCGCCGTTAGACGCTCGTCCAGAAACCGCTCCGGTGGATGATACTAAGCTCGGAAAAGCCAAGGCCTTGCCATTCACCGATTCAATTCTGCTGGAGCATCCACCGGCACAGTTCACTATGCCGAAGATCAAGCCGTACGAAGCCAAAGAAGATGTTGTCTCGTTTGTTGTTCGTTTCCGATAGACAATGTGCCTGCATAACTTCACTAACCCTATCATGTGCAAGATTTTCCGTTTGACTCTCAATCAGCTGATCATGATGTGGTATAATCAGCTAAAGCCGAAGTCCATCCAATGCTTTGATGAGATGCTTTAATGAGCTGGAACTGGAGTTCACAAAGCGCTTCGTAACAAGCAATATCCAACCGAAGATGCTCTCAATGCTCGTCAACATGCGGAGGTCACCGGGAGAGACCCTTCGGATGTATACCGAGCGTTATTGGGAGGTTTATAACCTCATTCTAGACTGTGATCAGAGCATGGTGGCCGAGTCATTCATAAACAGGCCGGATCCCTCATTTGCCATGTTCAGGGATCTATCTAGAAATCCCCCCAAGACTACGAGTGAGCTCATGGTTATGATCCAGTGTTCTAAATGGCGGCCTAGGCGGCGCCTAGGTGCTAGGCGGAGGCTCAGCGCCACGACTACCCCACTTGGCGTTTTGTTCGGCGGTCAGGAAGGCTAGGCGGACCTTTGGCGGAGCTTGGCGGCCACCTAGGCGGCTAGGCAGAGCTTGGTGGCTAGGAGAGAGAGAGAGAGCAGAAAGACAAAGACAAAGACGAGAGAGGGAGAGAGACGCGAGAGAGAGATAGACGAGATGAGAGAGAGAGAGAGAGACGAGAGAGAGCATACCGGACGGCGACTGACGATCGGCGTGAAGCAGGCGAACTCCAAGGCGACGATCAGCGTCTCGATCGGATCTAGAAATGTTATACAGTACTGTATATAGCAGTATATATATGTGTGCAGCTATGGTAAATTACATAAGAAGTCCTTTTAGTATATATTAATACCATAATATACACTAAAAGTATAAAAAATATCAAAAAAATACCCAAAAAAAAAACCGCCAAACTCCTAGGCAGCCTAGGCGCTTGGAGGCGGGTCACCGCCCTACTACCGCCGAGCGCCATTTAGAACACTGTGGTTATCTTTGAGAAAGATTGTGTACATGAGGAAGCGGTTGCCGAACACCTTGCCTCGAAGGTTTCCGAGCCTACTACAGCCTCAACAAGCGTTCCAGGGGCGAAGAAGCAAGTGTTAAACGTCAAGAACAAAGAGCAAGGCAACGCCGGTAGTGGAACCCAACGGCCGAACAACAGGCCACCACAGGCGCCGCAATAGCAACAGCCGCAACGGCAGTTTCGACAACAACCAAGGCGCAAGCCAAGGCCAGATGAGTATGTGGCCGAGCGTACCACTTTCACCATGCCCATCTACAAACTATTAAGTATTATCTGTCGGTTCCCATTCTTTCATTGGCCGACGGAGGTCTTAGGTACAGCAGACAGCAGGAACGGTATGTGTACTTATCACAACGAACGTGGGCATTATACCACTAAGTGCCTACCATTCAAGAAGTATCTGGAAGAGCATGCTGCTGCTGGACACCTTAACCAATGGATTGACGTGCTGAAGAATCCACTTCCTCCCCCTCCTCCGATCACAGAGAGGCTTATGGGTGTCATTCATGGCCTTGTTTTTGAGGAAAAGCTGCCGAGCTCCACACCGAAATTGACCGAGCTGTTGTCGCCATGACTGTTTGCAATATTGGGACGTCGGCAAAGCGGAAGTGGATGGGGCCGAGCGACGATTGTACAATCACCTTCACTAAGGAAGACTTCAACGGCATCCAGACTCCTCACACGGACGCTCTTGTTGTCACCATTACTGTTGACAAATCCAATGTTCAACGAGTGTTGGTCGTCCAGGGGAGTTCAGCCAAGATAATGTTCTACTCCACTTACACGAGTTTAGGGCTTACACCGAACCAGCTTCGCATTGCTATAACTCCACTCGTTAGCTTCACTGGAGCCCGTGCTTGGCTGCTCGGCTTGATTACCCTACCCATGCGCGCCGGCTCCCTAGTGATGGATGTTGAATTCGTAGGGGTCAACTCCCCAAGCCCCTACAATATCATCCTCGGTCGAGCCTGGTTGCATGGTATGAAGGCGGTCACCTCCACCCTTCATCAAATTGTTAAGTGACAAATCTATGAGTAAGTATATTTCTGGAAAACTGTCCAGTCATTCCCTTAGGAAGACCCTCTTCTTATACTCTTCATTATTCTATACAATAAATGTTTACAACTATCCAATCCCAAAGATTAAGCCATTTACCACTAATTCCCTAATCACAAGCAATCATACAAGTCAAAGATCCTACAACTGATTTGCTGGTCCTAAGCAATCAGACCATTAAAACAAATCATCTATTTATGGTATGAGAATCATCTCCAGAAATTCAGCTTTGACACCTCCCCTCAAATTGATGCGGGTGAATTGACCAGCATCAATTTGTCAACTAAGAATTGGTGGCGAGTCTTTGCCAATGCTTTTGTGAAAACATCTGCGGTTTGAAATTCCGTGGACACATGAGGCAAAGTAATGATGTGATTAGTACAGGCTTCCCGAATGTAGTGGCAGTCCACCTCAATGTGTTTACTTCGTTCGTGAAGTACCGGATTTTCAGCAATACGTATGGCACTCAGATTATCAGCATGCAAAGGCGTGGGATCCACTTGTGGAAAGCCTAATTCATGGAGCAAGTGACGCAACCAAACAATCTCAGAACACGCAGAAGACATGGCTCGATATTCAGCTTCAGTGGAAGATTTTGAAACCCTTTCTTGCTTCTTACATTTCCACGAAATAAGAGCATCGCCAAGATACATGCACCATCCAGTTGTAGATCGACGCGAGTCTGGACATCCAGCCCAATCAGCATCACTATAAGCTGAAAGCTGGATAGATGAACCAGCTTTGTAGAATAACCCACGCTCCGGAGTTCCCAATAAATAGCGAATGATTCGCTTGACAGCTGCTAGATGAAGATGCCGAGGTTCGTGCATGAATTGACTCATCAAATTGACAGCATAGGAAATATCCGGTCTGGTCATTGTTAAGTAGATCAAGCTGCCTACTAGCTGTCTATATGCCGTAGGATCAGAGAGTAAATTGCCTTCATCTTTTCGATATTTGGCATTAACCTCAAGTGGAGTGTCCACTGGAGTTGAGTTCTCAAGACCAGCCAAAGCAATAAGGTCTTTTGCATATTTGGACTGATTAACAAAAATCCCTTGAGATGACTTATGTACTTCAAGTCCTAGGAAGTAGGTGAGGGTTCCAAGATCCTTCATATGAAAAGAAGAATGTAGAGATTCTCGTAGCTGATGAATACCTTTCATATCCGTGCCCGTGATGATGATGTCGTCGACATATACAAGGAGAATAGTTATACCAGCAACAGAGCGACGAATAAATAGAGAAGGATCAGTAGCACTTTGACTTAAACCAAGTTGATGAAGAGTCTGATGAAACTTTTCAAACCAAGCCCGCGGTGCTTGTTTTAGCCCATAAAGAGACCGTCGTAGACGACATACATCTGTAATAGAATTCCTTTGGATACCCGGAGGAAGTTTCATATAGACTTCTTCTTTAAGATCACCATGTAAGAAGGCATTTTTCACATCCATTTGAAATAAAGGCCAAGATTGAGAAGCCGCGATAGAAATCAGTGCACGAACGGTTGTCATTTTAGCCACAGGAGCAAAAGTCTCCTCATAATTAATGCCATACTCTTGTCTATTTCCAAGAGCCACCAACCGAGCTTTGTATCGTTCTAAAGAGCCATCAGATTTGAGTTTAACTGAGTAAACCCATTTGC
Source organism: Rhododendron kiyosumense (assembly GCA_019656275.1). Taxonomy (NCBI): domain Eukaryota; kingdom Viridiplantae; phylum Streptophyta; class Magnoliopsida; order Ericales; family Ericaceae; genus Rhododendron; species Rhododendron kiyosumense. Next base: position 15,085 of record BPLS01011347.1, on the reverse strand, counting down.
AGCCAAACAAGGGACAATGTCCCAAGTGTGGTTTTTCTCTAGAGCTTCCAATTCTTCCTGCATTGCTTTTTGCCAACATGAATGTTGCATGGCTTATGAATAAGTGGCTGGAATTGATGTTGGGGATGAAGTGGCTAAAAACGACAAGCGTTCAGGTGGTCTAGATGGGCGAGTGGATCTTCGAAGTTGAGGAGGTTCAGGACTTGGATCAGGAGCCGGGGAGCATTCACGGTCAGGACCGTCTGGTGGAATGGTAGTGTTGCCTCTTCGTTGATATACAATCCCAGGTTTAAACCTTGTCAAAGTTGGAGAAATACTATCAAAGTTAGGAAGGTAAGAGTACGATGAAGGAGGAGTAGAAGCATGATGATTTTGGAAAAAATACTGATTTTCAACAAAGACAACATGACGAGAAATGCGAATGCGACGAATGGAAGGATCATAACACAAAAATCCCTTTTGATTAGGCGCATACCCAAGGAATGCACAACGTGCAGATTGTGCTGTTAATTTGTTCCGATTTGGTGCTGGCAAGTGAACATAACAAAGACAACCAAAAGTATGTAATTGGTTGTAGTCGGGATGAGTTTTGTGCAACCGAAAGTGTGGAGATTGATTTTGAAGATTGGGTGAAGGTAGTTTATTGATAAGATGCACAGCCGTAGATAGAGCTTCGACCCAAAAATGAGTTGGAACAAATGCATCAAGAAGAAGTGTTCTGGTAACATCCAAGAGATGTCGATTTTTTCGTTCAGCGACCCCATTCTGTTGAGGAGTATACGAACAAGTTCGCTGGGAAATTATTCCTTCACTTTGAAGATAATTTTGAAATCCATGATCTATACTCTCCACCAGAATCTGATCACAAAACTTTTATAGATGTGGAAAATTGATTTTTGACATAAGCCATGAAGCGTTTGAAGGCATCGGAAACACCAGATTTATGATGCAAGAAATAAACCCACGTGTAGCGACTATAGTCATCTATGAACGTAACAAAGTATTTGTGGTGAGAATGAGAGGAAACAGGTGCAATCCCCCAAACATCTGAGTGAATCAAGTCAAAGCAATTGGTAGTTATGTCATTGTGAATTGGAAAAGGAAGAGCTTTGCTTTTACCCAATTTACAGCAGACCAGATTTCAACATGAACAACAATTTTTTGGCATTAGGATGCCCCAATCTTTTATGCCACATCTGATATGATGGAGTAGAGGTAGAACAAAGTAATGAAAACAAGGATTTATTCTTGGGATAGCTAGATAAATGAATAGGAAACATTCTGCCACACTTAGGTCCCTTCCCGATCACTTTCCCCGACGCCTGATCCTGCACAATGCAACCAGATTTGGAAAATGAGACGTTGCAATTGTCATCAACCAGTTGACCAACAGATATAAGATTAGAAGCCAAACGTGGTGTATGGAAAACATTATGCAAGGGCAAAGTATTTGGAATATCACCCATTGCTTTGATTGGAACAACTTCACCATTAGCAGTTTGTATTTGCAAGTTACCCACATATGGCTTTATATTTGCAAGTTGTGCTGAGGAAAAAGTCATGTGATTGGAAGCACCAGAGTCAACATACCAAACAGGAGATGAGGTAGTTTTACCTGTGAGACAAAAAGCTGAGAATGCAGATTGAATCATTTGTTGAACTACCTCTGGAGTCATAGCACTCGAAGTAGTAGAAGTATGAGCAGGAGCAGCATATAAAGCATTAGAAACCATGTGCGAACCCTCAGCAGGAGCAGCATAAAAAGCATTAGGAGATCGATTTTGAGGTCGGCGACGACATTCTGTGATCAAGTGTCCAGGCTTCTTGCAGTAGTTGCAGTACTTCTTTTTGCAATTGATGGCTATATGGCCAAACTCTTTGCAGCTGTAGCACTGTTTTGTGCTCACATCCTTTCCTCTAGCCTGAGTTGCAAAAGCTGCATCCAGTGGATTAGAACCAATATCTTTCCTTTCGAGCGCTGCCTGAGTCAAGCATCGTTGTTCGTCTCGAAGAAGTTCACTCAAACAAGTCTCCAATGATGGAGTGGGTACCCTACTCATCAGATTTGAACGGACAGGTTCAAATTCGCGTCTCAGTTTCATGAGAAATTGATCTCTTTGAGTGATTTCATGTACTGCTTGAAGAGTATTTAAACCCTCAATCGAAACATTAGCATAAACAAGCTCCTTATATTCAGCCCAAATATTAATGAACCCAGAATAATATTCTTGAATAGACATAGTCCCTTGGGAGTATTCAGATATGTCTAATTCAAGCTGAAATCTTCTAGCTGGGTTATCTTGATTGTAAATCTTCTTTAGATAAGCCCACATATCTTTAGCACAAGTATAAGAACGCAAATTGAGAACAATTTTGGAATCTACTGAGCTTAAAATCCAAGTGATTACCTTGGCATCATTACTTTCCCACTTTGCTTTTTCAGCATTTTGAGTTGGTTTAGGAATGGACTCATCTATGTGTCCCCATAATTCTTTCCCTTTCACAAACATGCGAAATTGAAACTCCCATGAAAAATAATTTTTCCCATCCATCTTGATGGGCAAGATTTCTGATTTTTCTGACATTCTTAACCACAAAGGAAACTCTAAAAAATGACAGACTTGAGAAGGATGATACCTCTAGAACAACTGATGACAGCAACACAAAACCAAGAATGGATTCTGAGATGCTTACACTTCTAAAAACGAGACACCATAGCTATGGCTCTGATACCATGACAAATCTATGAGTAAGTATATTTCTGGAAAACTGTCCAGTCATTCCCTTAGGAAGACCCTCTTCTTATACTCTTCATTATTCTATACAATAAATGTTTACAACTATCCAATCCCAAAGATTAAGCCATTTACCACTAATTCCCTAATCACAAGCAATCATACAAGTCAAAGATCCTACAACTGATTTGCTGGTCCTAAGCAATCAGACCATTAAAACAAATCATCTATTTATGGTATGAGAATCATCTCCAGAAATTCAGCTTTGACATTAAGTTCATTGGGTGGAACGGTCGGCAGGAATGCCTCCGCGGAGACCGACTTCAGTCAAAGAAGTGCTACATTAGTACTGCCATCAACAGCCCGAGCCTGCTGGAGGTGCAGTGTGTGGAAGTAGCTAATATTAGACGGCTTGAGTAAGAAGACAGATCTTAAATTTTTGTTGCAAAGCAGTCAGAGACAACAAACTTAGAGCTCATGAATCCACCAAAAATTTGATGCTTCACAATGGGGAGTCAAGATTCTGTGAGTCAGAATCACATGGAATCTGGTAGGGACTCTACCAACAATAAAACAGATGGGAGGAAACGACAAAATCAAAGTGAAAAATACACTGCTAATTAACTACATACTGAGTCTGGAGTAAAATCATGGATATCTATCCCTTACCAAAATACTACAATATCATTTTTTCCAACTGTGGAAAGCAAATTACAGGATCATTTGCATGGATGGAACTCACCGGAAAAGTATTATGATGAAGTTTCTAATTGTTTACAGAAGCAAAGATCTTACTGTGTACTGCAGAAGAGATCTTCTCTTCCCTCTTAGCAACAGCATTTCCATTTCCACGCCCATCATAAGCAAGCCTTTTGCTCTTTATCATTAAAGGATACCCAAACAGGTCACCTACCTTCTTGGCACTTTCAGGATCATCTATCTGTCTAAGCCATAGTTTTCTATCAAACACAGTGATATTCTCCACTATCATTTTCAGAAAAAGAAAATAATAATGTTCTCGTGACATGGTGAATTGGTGACTAACCTTCATAAACTTCGGAAGTGGGATGCCGTGGCGAGAAAAATGAACCTTTTGGAGATATTTATCGTGAGACAGTCATACCCAAACCAGAAACAAACTTACATCAATAGAGTTGGTGATTCTTTAACAAACATTAAGGATATCTATACATCTACTTTCTCATAAACCACTTCCTGGATAGAGTAACGAAATACAATTAACCATGTCCGCATTCAACATAGATCAATATGTCACAACCAAAATTTTTGCAAAATATACCTAAGTATAATTAACTTGATTTCTCAAATGGCAAACAACAAAATAAAAGCCCCAACAGACAATGCATGCTACTGGTAACACAATATCTACGCAAGAGATGCGATTGATCAGTGATGGAAATATAGTCAGAACCACAACTACATCGTTATAAAGTCATAGATGCATCCCACAGATTAGTTCAGATGACTTCGATAACTACTTATTGAGGTCATAATGTGATATCTTATTTGCCCAATGGTCTCCAGATTCGAATTCGAGTCCAACAACATACCTGTATAATTTGGATCGTAGAGGCTTTAGGTTGGACAGTCATCTAGCCCTCATTGTTCAAGCTTCTCTAGTGTTGCTACGTTAACATGCTCATTTCAACGGTCAAAACTGAACACCTAGATACCAAACTTAATCAGCAACCTAAAAAAAGTAGGTTCTGTTGAATGGTGTAGTATTGCCATCAAGAGAACACATGAATAGGGAGAAAAAAAACATTAGCTTGTAAGACTCTCATTCAAACCCAACCTTTTTGCAAACTCTTCAACTGTCACACTATCATCATAGCTCCCCACCACATGCATGACAATGTGACAATGCACCTGCTGGGCAGTTCTCCATTGGGTCCAAAACAATCACCTTAATTGCCATTTGGGATGCAGCTTGACATAGCATCCGATTCAGTTGCCCTCCTCCCAACACACCGACGATGGTCTCTGACACCCCATGTATGGATAAATCATTCTTCCTGCACAAACATCATTCGGGTCTGCAACTAAAAATGTAGAAAATCACACATGAATATCGAAATAAACGTGCAGAAGGATGGATCAAGGGTGACACGGGACCACCACCAACCCAAAACTTTCCAAGATGGTTTTATTATAGTAGTACCGCAACTTATATAAGTTCGCCACTCATAAGTAATCTGAAAAACAAAAGCCCACCTCGCCAGGTAAGTTCATATTGAAATGCATGATACTTCTATTAGCATTCAGAAAACCAACTATTTGAAATCTGTAAATTCAGCAATGCAGTGGAACATAACCAAGTTCCAAACCCTTGAAATATTTATATCCATGTGTCACTATACACTCATTCGAACAGAATTATATGCATTGAGAGATAAATATAACTAGAAAAAACATCGTGTGATAAGTTTTACGAGGTGTGTGGACTGGAATCATACAGGGCAAATACAATGAGCGTGGATTGAAATGCACGAACACTTCTATTACTAAGGCAGGTGGAGATGCTGTTGCTTGTGCAGCTGGAACATAAGGCTGAAAAGTGGGAGGTGTAGAAGTTGAACACTTATCCCTTCTCCCGCTTCTGGCCCCGGTACTCATGCTGGACTTGTCTATTTTCTATACTGGCTTGGGACCCAAAAAGATCTACCCAGTGAAAACCAAGCAAAATTTCATTTCCTTCATCCTTTTATTTAGAGTTTCTGAATTCTTTATTCAATTACGAGGTAAAGAAAATGTGAAATTCTTGAGTAGTCTACTTCCACCCTTCGGATTGTCACATTATTTGCCATCCTCGAGAATGTTCCCTCAGGAGTGGTTGCCTAGGTAAGACCTATTATTCCAAGACATCATGAAAACAATGCAGGGAAAGGTAAACAAAGTGTTTCAGTGTCTCAAAAAGAAGTTCCAGAATTTGCAGAGTATTTCAGGTCATGTATATCTATTATGTATATGCATTCGTACAAGTTCTGTTGAAAAGTTTACGCACCTGTGAGAAGTACTGCAAGATTCGGGGATGCTCCACAGGTGGTGTGCTGCTACAGTGCTGAAGAAGAGGAAGACGAAGCGGTGGGGAAGTTATTTGCCATGGGAAACCCTAATGCAGAGCTTTGGTGTGTACTGAGAGCTGAACCTAAGGTACAATCAATATGGTGGTTGGAAAGTGTTGCTATAGTTGGAGGATGGCTCAGGTGAAGCATTCTCTCTCGGTTTTCCTCTCTTCAAAGAGACAGCGGTGACACACTCCTTTTTTACTCAAAAAACTGGGCTGGTAAAAACAATGACATAGTGTTCCACTGTCTCCTTAATTCAATGGAGTTGAAATGCATGAACACTTCTATTAACATTCAGAAGACCAAAATGAAAATATTCAAAGCTATCATGAAAAACTGTGCAGTGTGTATACTGCCTTATTATTTATGTGATTTCTTACCTCCAAGAAAAAATTGCAGTAAAAGATAAGCATATTGTTGTTTCCAATTGAAGGTCCAAAACTTGCACACTATTTCTGTGTGTACGGGAATTGCCTAAAATTCATACATATTGGATAAAAGTTCATAACATCATTCTTGAATTCATAACCTTTGTATATCAATTCATAACATCTTGACAGAAATTTATAACAATTATTTTGGATTCATAGCATTTCGTTGTTATGAATGGTAGAACAAAATGTCATGAACTTTTATGCAACTGTTGCGGATCTTTGTACAATGTTGCGAATTTCATAGAATAAGTTATGAATTTCTATAAAAAAAAAAGTTATGAATTCAAAGCAATTCAAGGGGGTTTATACCATACACAGCCAACTAGGGTTCTATATTTAGTCTTTCCCTACTATTAGTGTCATGTATATATCAATAAATATATGTACATATGCAGGGCCGGCCCTGGGAAGGAGTCCAGAAAGCCACCACTAGCTCCATGCCCAAAAGAATGTTAAAAAGAAAGTCCCCCCTAAACAGGGGCGGCTCCAGGATTTAGGCTGCGAATCTTATTCGGCCCAGTTTATTTTGACTTGTTGGGCTATAATGTTTAGTAATTTCACAAACTCATTGAAAACTGTCATTTAGTTTGGCTTCATAGGTGTGCCGACAATACTAAAGAAAACTAAGTTACATATGTGGAAAATATATCTATGTGTATTTTTTGAACCCAGGGGTTTGCTTGTACGCCAAGCCGCCTTGCCCCTAAACGATAACAATCCTACGTCTTTGCCGAATGAATTCCCTCGTGGTGTGTGGACTAGAAATCCCCTTACTCCTTTGTTTATTTACTAGACCACGAACATGCTTTTGTTAAAGCTATCTAAATTACCATTAAGTAAACAATAAACAGATAAGAGATAGACAGCCAGAGAGAGAGAGAGAGAGAGAGAGGTACCTCTGCTCGACCTTAGTTCGAAATGAGACGGCGGGAGAGAGAGAGGCGGTGAGACGAAGAGCGAGAGAAAAGTAACTCTGCTCGGCAGTTCTCTCCGCTGGTAGCAGGAGTAGTTCGATTTTAAAAAAAGATTGGGAGAACTTTACAAACACCCCCCTTGATTGAAGATAATTACACTGTGCGCCCTCGATTCCTTGAAATCACTCTTGGTTCACGTACACTTACTTTTTTCTATTGTCTAGACAAGGTTTTCAATATAGCACCGGTTACGATACCGTCTGCGTTGGTATGATACGTACCTGAATTGAAGTAATTTCGGGTACCGTAATTTATTATACTTACACGAAAAATATATCTATAAAATAGAGTTACTTTTATACAATAAATATGCAATTATAAGGCTTTTGATTCTCTATCTGAAATGCCTGTCGCACACCCAAAATGTTGACACGTGTATTTATGGACACTTGGACACTTGTCGACGTTTTGGGTGTAGTTTGTATTTATGGAACATGTGTCCCTCCCTTTCTTACTCATTTGATACACCGGTACAAAAAGCTGAGGTAGCCGAAATGATCTGGAATCAACAAAATTATTGGGTTTTTTTTACGAAGCGAAACTTGAAGTTGTAAGCATCAAATTTCCTGTCGAACGATATATATTAGACGGTACAGTACAATATTCAAAACTTTGATTTGGAAAAATTTAGTCCATTGACTAGCACAAAATACATCATCGAAAAATAGGACATTATGTACCACTTCTATGAGAGATTATTTAGTACTTTGGGGCACTACCGCATGCTTTCTACTCTATTTAACTGTATCATTTTTTTAAAGCAGTTTAATGTTGTAGTATCAAAAACACACTTAATTATGAAAAATTAAGACCTAATTTCAAGAAAAAAAGCCTTAATGTTTAAAGTAAGATTAAAAAAAAAAAAGGATCTAATTTTTACAGTAACATAGAGGCCCCACTTTGTAAACCAAGAGAAATCTCTATTATAAAACAGAAAGGTATTGGAACAAGTTGTTAGAACGGCTTAAATTCATTTGATTCAAAGGCTGTAGTGTATCCTCCCACTTATCGGTTAAGTGCTCACGGTTTTCACCTAAATTACACATCTATCATCCCTTTCCAATAGGAATGCGTAGTGCCGTAGGCACGGGCTAGTCGCTCTATAGTTTCTAACTTTCAATTAAAGATACCCATCGAAGTCAAGTTTATGTTTTTAGTCACCAGCAAAGCCCTCAATTCAAAAACAAATAGCAATTCTTCTTTGGAATCACAAAACTGTAATACTCTTAACAAATGAAGAGTAGTCTTCATATAATTTTTTTTGCAATCTAAGATGTAAGTTATTGATAATCTTAAAGGGTTTTTTTTTACTGACTATCGGAAATTGCATTCATCAAAGCCATACGGTAGACACCGAGATATCGTTATTAAAGCTTGGTAAAAATAACAGTTCTCAGGACAAACATGCAACACAAAATAGAAACTAGTCTAGGGTAAGAAGAACGATGTGTGGTGTGTGTAGTGACCACTCTTCTATCCCCAAGACGATCAACAGAAGGAAAATTGCCAAAAGGTTGACTGCCTCCTCCTCTAATTAGCTAGCTAGATTGGAAATAAAATTATGAACTACGGCTTTTGTTGTTACTGCATGGCCGCATGGGCTGGCTGAAACACTTAGCAGAAACCGGTGAGATACTGCAAAAAGTCAATTTAGATATCACCTTGGAAAGGTGCCCCAACCAAACCTTATTTGCAGCAAATCAGAGCAATCCTTATTAATAATTTGTGTAAATAGTAAGCATTCTTTTAAACTGATCTTAAAATAAGTTGATTTGTCATTCTTTGAATTTTTTTTTGCATTTGTTAGTTTTGCATCGAACTTTTGTGAATTATTGATTCGTCTCGATGAGGGAAATCGGAAAAGTAAATGATTTTTATTTTTACCCAAATATTTTGGGAAATAACCATTTATTTCTCAAAATAAGTCAACTTATTTTACTTTTTCTGCTAAAAGTGGTTATTTCTTGAAATACTTGAGTAAAAGTAATTTTTTTTTTTTACTTTTTCGATTCCTCTCGTCGAGACGAATCAATAATTCACAAAAGATCAACACAAAACTAACAAATGCAAACAAAAATTCAAATAATGACAAATCAACTTATTCTAAGATAAGTTTAAGTTAAGTTTAAAAGCACGCAGACTGAACATGTGATATTCAAATTGTGCCATATATTATTTGCCAAAATTATCCACAATTCACAAGGTACATAGTACAAAATAGAAGATAAAGAGCTCCCAAACAGGAGATGTAATTGCAAATCTTGAAACTTATGCTAATTTTAGGATCTTGTAATCAAATAATTACTGGTAGTTAACATATGGGGGATATCAAGCCGTATTGTAGTTAAAGACTAGGGTAGTAGTATAAGTTACCATAGCAATTTAAGGACAAAAGAGTCTTGTTCTGCAACATGACCTGCACATACATCGTGGTTAGAGACTAAGCTAATACGGGTTTTTGATTGAATCCTAAATAGGTCTTAAAAGAAGTTTTTTACGCCTATCCAGTGATCAACCAAAAGAATTAAGGGAAGTCAAAATTTTGAAAATGATACTCACCGGTACGTAAGATCTAAAGCCTCCTTTGTAGTCTAGCCCAGCTCAATGGTCACATAGATCCAATCCGTTATGTGGTTTAGGAACAAGAAAAATCCATGTCCAGACCGACTATTGAAAAGTATAGTGCCAAAAACTCCCCAAAATCCGAAGAAGAAACCAAGCCCCATGCTAACATAAAATCCTTGAGTAATGGACCTATCCTCATCTTCTTGAATGCTTTTGTCTTTGGGTTGGGGAGTAATTGGAGGATCTCCAAGGCACTTGTTGGGAAGTGGAAGCCCACAAAGGTTAGGATTCCCAGAATATGCAGAAGCATTAAAGCTTTGAAGTTGTGTGCTTAATGGGATTTCACCAGACAAGTTGTTACTTGAGAGGTTCAAAACACTCAAAAAATTTAGATGAGCAAGGCTTCCAGGAATTTCACCAGAAAGTTTGTTTGCAGACAAGTCAAAAGATTCCAACATTTTCATCTGACCGATCTCTTGGATGATTTTTCCAGTCAAAGTGTTTCTCGAGAGGTTCAAGGAATGCAACCCTGCAAGACTCCCAACTTGTTCAGGAATTTTTCCGGATAATTTATTGCTAGAAAGATCAATGGTCTTTAGTAGTCTTAGATTTTTGCCGTACTCTTGGTCTTGTCCTTTCCATTGCACGAATGCATTAGCTGCATATGATCCTTCGAAAAAAGTCGGAAACCGGCCAGGAGATACATATGATGCTATGTAATTAAGAATTGTCGTGGCATCAGATTTATTACTTTCCACTAGAGCCGTAAAATTGGAAACGCACGAGGGTATATTTCCTGATAAATGATTCTGGGATAAGTCCAATACTTGAATGCGGCTAAGATGACATATTTGCCAAGGTATGCTTCCGTTGAACTCATTGGATCGAAGAATAAGGACAATCAAACTTGTCAAGTGTGTCCCTAACCATGCTGGTACTATTCCTGTGAATCTGTTACCTCTTAAGTCAATAATACTCAGCTTCTTGCATCTGTTGAGAGAAGAAGGCACTTCCCCGGATAAATTGTTATTGCGCAAGTTCAGTATTTGAATTTGACTTGGCAAGCCAATAGAGCTGGGAAATTCCCCGTACAAATTATTGTTTGCCAAGCTAATGATAGATAGTCCTTCAAAGCGCGACAAACAATATGGAAGCTCTCCTGATAATAGGTTATCTGAGAGGTCAAGAGAGATGAGCTCCTCTCCTTGTATTGCGCATAAGAAAGAAAGCGACCCTCTAAATTTATTCTTGGAGAGATTCAAAGATGATATGTTCTGAGGAAATAGTGGTATTGGACCTGTAAGATGATTATTACTTAAATCTATTCCTGGAAAATCCCGAAACCTTAAAGATAGATCAGGCAACAAGCCGGTAATTTGGTTATAAGAGAGATTTAGATAATTTAATCTCGGGGATAGACCCCAGAACCAAGTTGGAATATTACCTACAATTCCAGAACTAGAGATATCAAGCCAAGAAAATTTGTTTTGAGTTCGAAGCCACTTTGGGAAACAAGGACCCAACTTGCAAGATGACAACCATAATCCATCAAGTTGGAAAGGGGGAACCCAATCAGAACTGATGTTAAAAGTTAGTGCATTATAAGATAAGCACAAATTCTGCAAACTAGAGAGATTGGAGAAGTGGGATTCAGAGATTATGCCTTTCAACTGATTGTTTTCAAGAGATAATGTTTCCAACGATGGAAACACTGAAAGATCGGGGAATGACCCTGTAATTTGATTCTCCGACAAAAACAGATCAACAACACTCGGAAGATTTCCAATTGGGAATGAGCCACTCAACAGATTATTCTCAAGGTCCAATTCTCTCAATAGAGAAAATCTAGTGAAATCAGGCAATGGGCCTTTAAGCTGGTTGGAAGATAAATCCAAACTCTCTAATGAATTCTTTGCCCCAGACAGTTTTTGCAAAAACTCATGAAGCTCTTCCGTTAGATTATTATAGAACAGATTCAAAGACTGCAAATGACTTACATTCGCAAAGGATTTCGGAAGGCAACCTTCAAGTTGATTCGAAGAGAGACTGAGGTTTGTGAGGGAAACCATGTCTCCAAAGGCATCAGGAATCGAACCTTTCAACTCGTTATCTCCGAGCTCAATATAAGCAAGGCTGCTACTGAAGTTGAACAACCAATTGTATATCGAAGAAGATAGACTATTGGAAGGAAGATAAACGGTGGTTAAGGTCGCAGAAGAATTAGAATGGATCGAGAATGAATGAGTGATATCAGGAAGAAAACAATTATATAAGTACAACTCTTTGAGGAGAGGGAGGTTATTGACAGATTGAACCCAACCAGTTGCTTTAATGAGTACAACTTCAGAAAGGTCAAGGTGAGTTAGTAAAGAAAGATGAGAAAGCCACTCAAGATTTTCACTCATCAGTCTAGAATTGTTGTCGGCGCCATAATTGTAGGCGAGATCAAGATGCCTCAAGTTGGAAAGGTTGCTGAATTGATGAGGAATTGGTCCATAAAAAGTGTTCTCACCAAGGTCCAAGTAACTCAGATGGTGTAATTCATGCAATGAAGGGCTAATCTTACCACTCAGAGGCTGATAAGGAAGATCACTAAAATAATTTCCACGAAGATCGAGCAGGGTGACGCGACTAGTAGTAGTATTGTGGTGGTTGCTGCAGTGGACTCCTTCCCATTTGCAACAGTCTTTAGTACTCCCTCATGAAGAGAGATGACCGTAATCGTCGATAAGAGATTCTTTGAAGTTGAGGAGAGCTTGTCTCTCCCTCTCTATGCACCTGATTATTATTTCAGCATGATCTCCAACTCCTGATCCTGAGGCTGAGGAGAGTGCAAGGTTCAAGTTTTGTAAGACAACAAGAAGAAACACATGGAGAAGTTGAAAAGATCTTTTCTCCATGATCATCCCCATAAGAACAAGAGGAAGCTGTAAAAACCCAAGCTACTGAGTATTTGCAGTCTCTGTTTTTTAGTGCTGTTAACGGATGAATGGCACCCATTTTATCCACCACAACTTTTGCAAAATATCATGTCAGTGAGTGGTGGTGTTGTTTCAAGATGCATTAACATGTGTATCACGTTTGCACCCAAAGGCTTTGAAAGAATTATTAAAGGAGGAGATGCTTTTCACTTCATGGCCACCAACTTCTGTTTTTTCTTTTTCTTTTTTATTATATATTCAAAATGAAGCCACAAAGCAACAGTTAGGAGTTGGTGGAATTAAAAGCATAATAAAGTTGTACAATTGTAGATGGTAGGGTCAATCCAGTCGATCGTGCCAACGTGCATGACTCGCACTGATCAATTGGGAAACTTGCGAGGAAGGAAGGGAAGGAAGAATCCCTGGCCCACTCATTATTCTCGCCATGTTACACAACGGCCGGTTTCAGCACTTCATATTCCGTGTCGGAAAAATCTTGGGTACACACCCAAGATTTAAAGTAAAGGGTAAACCCTTTTGGATGTGTAGTTTTCTTGTCTTGCATGGCCCTTTTGTGGGTTTGGTTGATGTTTTCTTGTATTTTGTCAAGTCTCCCGGCTTTGTTTTTTGACTAATTAAGGCTCCATTTGTTTAGACGTAAAATGTTTTCTTGTATTTTGTTAAGTCTCCCAGCTTTGTTTTTTGACTAAGACTCCATTTGTTTGGACGTAAAATGTTTTACCTATTTTCCGATGTTTGGTTGTGTAAAAAATGAGAAAAACATTTTACATTTAAAACATTTTCCATCAATGAAAATGACTTACCCTTAAATCTTCCATAAGTTATTTTCTGAAATGAACCCGTTGCCTTCTATTGTGATTTCCACTACTCAGTTTTTTCGATCATCAAGACCTGACCCAGGTTCAATTTCAATAATCTCAAATATCTTCATCGTTTAAACCCCCCTCTCTCTACACTATTTTGTTAATTTCTAAAAATATTTTGAAGTGCCAACCAAATACCAGAAAATAAAAGTTTGAAATTTTTTTTCTGAAAAAATATTTTACATTGTAAAACATTTTATATCGAAACAAATAGAGCCTAATTGTAGTTATCTTGCATTTCTACTTTCTCTAGGGCTTGTATGTTGTCTTATTCCAAGTTTTTCTTACCAATTCATTGCTGCATGATGCAAGACAAGATTCTGAAAAATTTTATTTTTATTTTTATAATTCAAGAATTATAAAAATAAGAATATTAAATCTCATTGAGAATTAGAATTTGATTTTGAAATTATATTATTAGAAAACCTTATTTTTGCTGCTTGTTTTGTACGTTCTTATTAGGAAAATCATCATCCATTGCAGGAAGATCTAGCATGGTTACGTGACTATTAGTACTATTATGGTTGCTGCAGCGGACCCTTTCCATTTGCAACAGTCTTTAGAAGAGAGATGGCCATCAGCAATTCTTTGAAGTTGAGGAGAGCTTGTCTCTCCCTCTCTATGCACCTGATTACTTCGGCATCTCCAACTCCTGAGGAGGAGAGTACAAGGTTCAAGTATGGTAAAACCACAAGGAGAAAAACATGGAGAAGTTGCATAGAGCTTTTGCCTGTGATTAACATCTCCGTACGGAAAATTAAGAACAGGAGGACGCTGTAAATTAAAAACACAAGCTAATGAGGTTTTGGTGTCGGCGTTTTTTTTAGTTCTGTTAATCAATGAATTGTGTCCCCATTTTATACACCTCAAAGTTTTCCAAAATGATTAAGAGGAAAGTGTTAGGAGTACTCAACAGTGAAGTCAGTGAGTGTTGCTCTTTCAAACTTTGCTTGGTCGAATGGTTGAAAATTCTGAAAGCCTATACAACTAAGGCGATATATGTGGCGAATCTGATGGGTTTTGGTGGTCGGGGGGGTGGTGGTGCGACGGAGGAGGTTATGGTGGTGATGTTGGTGGTTGTTTGCGGAGGTGGTCGGACAAGGGCGGAACCAGGAATTAATTACACACTGGGTTGACCGAAAGTATACATATATCAACCCAAAAGAAGGGAACTTGTACATAAATACGTAAATGTTCAAAAATAAAGAAAAGAAAAGTCCAAAACACGTACACTATTGATGTTGCACCCTACGATGTTTCACAGAGTAGAAATAATTTATTATTGAATTTGAGTTGATATCCTCAACAAGTTCTCATTTACAGAGTAAGATTGTAATTTGTAAAAACCAACATTTTAAAACCAATTCTAAGCACATCGGCCAGTGTTTTACATAATAAGTGAATACTTGTGGATATGAAGCCTCACAAGTGAATGGGAGAGATATACTCTAAGACTCTGCAGTGTGTAGTATATATTGGTCGT
>BPLS01011340.1:0-20026 GCA_019656275.1 Rhododendron kiyosumense | reverse complement strand
CAAGTAACATGTAAGAAAGAATCCTAGGCTAGTAATGAGTTCAATTTCTTGAACCAAAGGCAAGTTATGAAGAACATGAACCAAAAAAGGCCACGTACTCGGAGCATCCCTAAATAGGTCGAAGTTTAGCATATCAAAATTGTGTATTATTCAACCTACAATCATCAATTGAAGTACAAATTTTAGTTCTATATTCCAGCACTCCTAAATCTCTAATGTTACAAGAGTTATTCTGATCTGCACTCCAACAAATACTTCAAATTTTTTGTAGTGTCTTTTCACGTGTCTAAATTTGAAGGAGAAACCAAAAAATTTGAAGAATGGTTTGATATTAGAAGTATTTTGAACTTCGGTGTTTGAAAGTTCTTTTAGAGAAGATGCTTACGTAGTTATTGTGGACACGTTTCATAACCACATCCTATTTAATTATTCTCTTATTGGGGATGAGTTAACTAAATATAGTACAGAGTAGTAATAACATACAAAATGACAACCAAACGTGTCGTGTATACATAACTTATGAGTTGATATTCTTGCATTGTTCGAAACTTTAGAGAATAGTGAAATTTATCCTATTTTTTACAGGAAAATTTATTCTAATTTTTAGTACTACATCATTTGCTTATTAATATGCTTTCAAGACTACATTCCACACACACACAAAATATCGTTACAATTTGTAGAAATTCACTTACGGCTTATTTGTTGGCAAATCGGAGGGGATGATTGGATATGTAATGTTGTGGGCCCCAAAAGTTCAATATTTGCTACCGCGTAGAAACTTAAGAAAAAGATAACATGTCCTGACACAACCTATATCCTTAGAAGTTGGATTTCATATCCTCTTCATTAAGAACTAATGATTAAGAACTAATGTATGTGACTGTTTTGTCCTTTTGTTGTTTGCATGAAGATATAGGAAATGCGTGTCACAATTTCAACCAAAACAAACACCCGATTTTCTTTTTCCACCACCATTTCTATAACCCAAGGAAGTTATATATTCCACCTCATCCATATCCTAACGATTCTATATCACATCTTTTTTTATCTCTCATGTCCTAGCAAACAAATGGGCCCATAGAGTGTGTGAGCAATACAATACGTACAATTGAATTTTAAGCACATAATTTTTAAATTCGGGGAGATTTGGGAGGGGCAAATTATAGGACTTTATTTTCTTTTTATCCTGTGAAAGTATAGGGATGGAAGAGACATGCGAGCTTCAAAGATAATAGATGAAACATTAAACTCAACATTAGATATGACAATAGTTGTATTATGTTTGATTTGAGTGGAATAAAAATGAGACAAGGAGAGGAGAATTCTTTATAACAATTGATTAATTGATTGAAAAAGGAAATAATGTCAAATGGCCGATTGGCCAGAACTAATAATACCACCCTTAGGCCTGTTTGGCGGGTGGAGAAAGGAGGAGGATAAGAGCCTTCGAGTGATAAGTTAGTCCGGGTCCACTCATATCTGGGATTTGGTTCTCCCTTTACATTCAGACTACTTATCATGTAAATAAGCTGTGGGTCTTAGCTAAACCCCCCACCCCTTGATTTAACTTATCTGGGTGAGCGAAATTACCCGAGTGCTCCTCAAATCTCTTTAAACCATTTTTTGTATTCTCCTTATAAGAGGCAATTAAGTAAACTCTCACTTATGCACCAACTCTAACCCATCCGTTTCAACTATCAAACAAATCTCTTACTCGGTTTATCTCCCTGCTTAACTAGTTGCCCCCATAACATATCCCACCTCTTTCACCTTTCTTCCTTATATGCCTAATACATTATCCAACCCCAAATGAGTCTTTAGGTGGTAATACGGGGTGTTTGTGATAGTTGTTGGAACATGGAGTATTTCAGATTCATAGTAGAACCAGCTAGAAAAAAGGAAAAAAAAAAACTTAAGGTCACTATCAAAAAAACCAAAGAAAAACAGTAAGGTCAATGCAAACCTACTTTGAAGAAAAAATCGCGTAAAATCCTACAGAAAACTTCACAACCGAACGCTTTTGAACAACATCAAACAAATCCCGACCAACAAACAAGTAAAATCTTGAGAGATAGCTATAGCAACAATTCAGCCAGTATATGACACAGATAGATGCACTCATTGCTACCCAAGCACTCATTGCTACCCATTTCAGTACCGGTAAAAACAGCATAATCAAACAAAGTGTTGATAAACCGAATGAAAAGAAGTGTCACCTGATGCAACCTTGTCACAAGGTTGAGGAAAAGACCCAGTTCCATTCACCATAGTAGCCAGCGAAGGGAGCGATAGACACTGCTGAGATCGATAAGATTGAGCCACCCAGCATGCAAAATGCCATAAAGCAACTGACTTGTCTACCGACACCCCTATCCTATCAATAAATCTGAAAATTCAACAACTACTTCTTTTGAAAACATGAATCACGTCCGGGAGTCCACAACGAATGCTAAACCTCACATTAGTCTCTTTCAATAAAGAATAATCAAACCCACCCAAAAGAAAGAGAAGAAAATGGGAAAACACATTATATACATGTTTCAAGAGGCTTAAAACTCCAAATGCACTTCCTACTGTACCATTCTGATGTTCATACTGACAAAGAACCACTGTGCAACTACAAGTTCGGTAATCAGACAAATAAATACAGAGATACGGAATAAATATAAAGATACAGAAAAGGCAGTGATTCAGAGATTCTAACTAGCTACCCTGCCAATTGTCACACAAACTAGGAAGAAGCAAGGAAAGACTACAAAATAGAGTCGATTTAGAAGGATATCCAGAAAGAATGCTAAACATCAACTAGCTTGAAGGACAAACAACCCAACAAGGAAAACCAAAAACGAATGCTGGATAATACTCGTTTCAAGAGGGTCTTCCTTTGAATGCAAAAGTTTTTATAAAAAAAAGTGCGAGCTTCAAGCTTTTAAGTAATTTTTACTACAGGATCTGATGTTCCAAATACAACAAGAATGTACAGAACCTACGGCAATTAGAAATAAACTGAGATAATGAACAAAGTTGGATAATCAGATACGTTAATCTTGATAAATGCACAGAAGGGGCAGTGGTTCAGCCCATTTATAACTAACTGCTACCATGCCAATTATTACACAAACTTAAGAGGCAGCAAGGAAACACTGTACAAAGGAAAGGCCAGGTCACTTCCGACCCAACCTCACCAAATGCTGCTCATGTTTCGCAGCTGCCGCCTTATCTGCTGCTTCACGTTTCATTGCCCTTTTGGCCCTACGCCCCACCGCAGCATCGTTCACAACAGTTTCTTTCTTCTTGCGCTCGCGCGATGGCCCCGCACCACCCGAAATATCCTGTGTGTTTGGTCGAGAGACTGGCCTTGCCTCTAGTCTTCCTCCCCTAACAAAACCATTATCCCCCCATCTCCGGTTACCAAGGCGGAGACTCGATGAGTGGCTTAAGTAAACCTCATCCAAATCATCATCCTCATCGCCCTCGTATGGATAATAATGATCGTACACTTCTTCATCCACCTCTTCCCTTTCCTCCACGATCAAGGGATTGAACCATGAGGCTCTGAGAAGAAGGCACACACTCTCCTCGTACATATAATCATGGAGGCTGTTGAGATACAATGAGAACATTTAGCAGCAAGGGATGATCGATAAACGTTGAAGGAAACCCACTATTTGATGTTACAAACCCCAAAAAACTTATCCAGTAAAAGACCCATTTAGTAATGTTTTTCGTGCAGGATTTTAGATGATGTTTCAAAATTCTCTTTAAATAACTCAAGAAAACAGGTTTAATACAAAATTTATTGTTCCATGTTTAATGTGCTCGTTTGTAAAAATTTAGTAAAATTTTGTCAAACATGTTTTACTGTTCAGCTTGGGTAAAACTAAACGTGATCATGTTTTCAATCTTTATAAACAGAAAACAATAACCTGTACACGTTTCACAATAAAACCTGGGCATATGCAATCGAAAATAATACATTGACCTTGTACTCAAATCATGTCAGACAACTGCAGCATTACTACAGTAACCTAATATGATGAATGAGAATTTTCTTCGCCAATAAAAAAAATACAGTAACGTAACAGTGAATTATAAGATGCATTAATTAGGTCACTTGAAGCACTTTTTATGTATTAGGTCTCTCTCTTTTTGTTTCCCCAGAGGTAGAATATAGTGGATGAGTTAGATAAATTACTACTAGGGATATTGATGCAGCTCCATCAGCTTGAGCCCAAGACCACACACTAAAAGTTGGTAGTACACGGCCTCTGGGCAAACTACCTTTTCTATTTATTAGGTCAATAGAACCAAGTTTTGGTTTTCTCACGATGGGACACAAAATTGCAGTGAGAAACCGCAGATTCTGATTTCCTGAAACTAAAAATATAATGACTAATTATTAAATAGGCATGCTGGCAGGCAAAAACAGGGATGAGAGTATGCTGCCTTACCTGCCATCAAGTGAGCGATGGACATTGAGGAACTCAAACGGATGTTTACATTGAGGGCATGTTGGTCTCTCTCTGTATGTGGCCCATCGAAGAATGCATGTCACACTGCAACCCAAAAAAGAAAGAAAAACAGTTGAATATTATGATGGCATGTCAGTTTCAGAAAGACCATATAAAGTGGCAAATATCGAGGAACAGAAAATACATTCACTCTTCAAACAACAATAACATAAAGCAAGAAAACAATCAAGATGTCAAATAACATGGTCATGTTTCAAGCTTGTCTTGTGGCTACAGTCCAAGGAGGCAAGGAGGCAGCCGTATCACAGCTCAAAGGTAAAATACCACTTACACCTAACAGTCCGTTTGGATGCGGGCTAAGAAGCACGGATACGGATACGATACGATACGGATACGGGGATACGTGATTTTTTCAAAAGGAAGGATACGATACGTTGGCGGATACGTTGAATATAAAAGTAAATAAAAATATATTATATATAATTTTTAATTTCTAAAATTTCATTAATGATTAAAGTTTTTCATTATACAAGTTCACCATTTCACATGCCAAGAGAGATATATTCATGTATAGTTATATATATAATTGTGTCTATATAGTTATGTATATATTTACATACACACAACGAGAGAGAGAGAGAGACGAGAGACGAGAGAGAGAGATGAGAGACTTACAAGGTTGTCGAGAGAGGATATTGTCGGTGTGTTTTTGGTGTCGATTGGTGGGTGAAAAAGAAAAATATGGTCCTACTTGCAATTTTAACCCATATATTTTAAGTAATAACATATTTATCCTTGCGCGTATCTGAAACATATCCAAGCATATCCAACACGTATCCGCGCATATCCAAAATATATCGGATACGTATCCGGAGTGTATCCGAGAGTATCTGCGCGTATCTGAAACGTATCGGGATACCCAAAAATAATTCTAAAAGCAGGATACTTTAAAAAGCGTATCGGATACGTATCTGGAGAGTATCCGAGAGTATCGGTATCCGATACGGATACGATACGTGATACGAAGGCCAAAATAGAGTATCCGTGCTTCATAGGATGCGGGAAAAGAATTGGGGGAATTAGTTAATAGGGGGATAAGATAGTAAGGGGTATTAGTTAATAAGGGATAACCCACATTGATGTGATATTTATAGAGGGGGAATTAAATAGTAGGTTGTTTGGATGAGGTATTAGAGAAGGGGGATTAAATAATACTTTGTTTGGATGGAGGATTAATAGGGGGTATAAGGAAGGGTGTATGATGTAAAAAGCTGTCAATTAACTATTTTGCCCTTGTGCAGTGTTAAGTTAGATTATTCATTAGATTAAATGTATAATTACGAAATTCAACTTTAATTAAACTTTTATTCACAAATAATAATTCTAAATTAATTAATTAATATAATTATATAAAATAATTAAAATATTTATAATTTAATTATGTGTTCATTTTAATTAATTATTAGTGAGGGTGAGTGATAGCACATGGTCTCATATGCACACAATCATGTTTCTTATTCTTTTCTTCCTTTCTTATCACTGTTACCTTTTCTTTTCACCGTTTAACAGAGAGAGGGAGAGAGGGAGAGAAAGAGCGAGAGAACTACAGCAGCAGCAACAGCGGTGGCAGAAGAAGAAAAAGAAGCATCAACAGCAGCTACGACTGGTTCGATCCCTCCTCTCTCCGATCTGTCCTTTCTCCGATCTGTTCTTGTTGCTACTATTCTTCTTCTTCCTATTTTTTGTATATTGCTCCAGAAAACAAAAACGGTGTAGGGGTTGGGGAGGGGGATAAGGAGGGGTGAAATCGTCAATTTTTGTGGGGGATTAGGGGGTATAAGTTATGGCTACCTCAGACCCTGCCCATAGGTACGACCCCCTAATACCCCTTTCTCCGGTGTTGCACAAGAACGGGATAAAACAATACCCAACCTCAAATGGCTTCCCAAACGAGGGATAAGCCGTGGGCCCAGGTATAAATGGGGGGCATTAGTTATCCCCCTTCATAAGCCGGCATCCAAACTGGCCCTAAAGGCCAGGACCAAAACGCAAAGACATGAGAGAGAGAGAGAGAAAGAGAGAGAGAGAGAGGCGCTTGCCAAGGGAGGGAAGGGGAGTGTGTGTGTGGCGTGTTGTGTCTTATTTATGTCCCATTTGTGGCGTTGACAACATGATGTACTTGCGTAAAAAGTCACTTTTATCTTCAAGGGTCTCCACTAATGACATCTTTAAGAGAAACTATCAAGTTAACCCAACCGGCCCCAATTCCCTCATAATCTTGGTATGATAAGTTCCATCCATAATCCTAGCATGTCTGGTTCTGTTCACGAGGACAAATAGCGAGGAGCATTTAAGCAGCTCCAACATATAAAAACCATATTGCTGCCGTATTCCATACTGATGGAAAGAGCACCAACGAGTCATCATAAATACCCAAAAACAAGTCCAAGAAACCTCCCAAAGTCAAAGTGCTAAATAGCATCATAGCACAAATGAGCAAATAAAACCAAAAGAAGCCCTTACGATATGGACTGCAAGTACTGCCACAAATCTAAAGTCTTAGCAATGTAATCATATACAAAAGGCCCAGAAGGCAGTTACAGTAGCTTACGTCCTCACTAAAGAATGAAACTGCTAAAGTTCACTATGCTACCATGTCAGGTTGTTATTTGTAAAGTAACTCAACCTCTCTAACTCAGCATTCACTCGCTATTCAATTTGGCACCCAATAAGTTCTCTGCATCATACAAACTTGATTTTTATTGCATATAGTTTATAAGGTGACCACCACCCAACACCCGTTTGAACCCATCAGAAAACTTCAAACCCAGAGTAGCAACATACACAAATATCTCCAATCATCAAAGCCAAATGTGCAACTCCAAATGGTAAACAAATTGAGATTTGATTCAGACAAACCAGTAGGCGTGCTCGCAACCTTTTACAAGAGCAGCCTCCTCAAGCACTATCTTACTCAAACAGATCGCACAAGTTCCATGATGATTCTCACAAGACACTTGTTCACCCTCCCCCGAACTATGCATTTCCCTCTGAAAATCACAACCACATACCACACACACCAAGTTTACAGTTGGTTCAGTTGCAATCATGATGGACGAACATTCAAAATAACAAATATCGGCAAGCATGAAATACCACCTTGCCTCTACAACTCAATAAGCGCCACTCAAAGATAACCTAGCCCAAGTATTCAGCTCATTTATTGTCAACAATCCATTTTAAGCAAATCAAGAACACATTTTTGTGCAATTTTCTCATGAAACAAACAAGATCCTATTTGCAATAATGATGAAAGAAAATTCAAGTTAACAAATAACAGCAAGCCTGAAGTACCAACTTCCCCATAAAAGCTCCCCTTAAAGATAATCTAGCCCAAGTATTCTGCTCATTTATTATCAACAACCCATTTTTAGTAAACGAAGAACGCATAATCGTGCGATTTCATCATGAAACAAACAAGATCCCAATTGCAAAGAAAATGAAAAGCTTAAACTACACAAAAAGCTTAAAATCTCAACTTTCCTCCATAAGGCCACCAGGCATAAGTACAGAACCAAACCCAATTATTCAGCTCAATTTCTTCGAAAACAACATGTTCAGTAAATTAAGAAAAAAAAATCTGACTCGTTATGAAGAATACATTTTCATGCCATTTTCTCACGAAACAAACAAGATCCCAGTTGCAAACAATTTGACTGAAAATTAAACTGCACAAATACGCAAACAGCTAATATCCCAAACTTCATCCATAAGGCCGCTAAACACTAACTAAATCCCAATTATTCAGCTCGATTTCTTTAAAAAATCACGCGTAGTTGCAAATTAAGAAAACATAAAACTACACATATACACAAAAAACTTAACCACTAAACAGAACCTAAACCCATTTTATTGGGCTCAATTGTATTACGAGAGCAGAGAAGAGCAACAAGATTCAATGTCTCTTCTTC
The DNA here is from genome assembly GCA_019656275.1 of Rhododendron kiyosumense. Classification (NCBI taxonomy): domain Eukaryota; kingdom Viridiplantae; phylum Streptophyta; class Magnoliopsida; order Ericales; family Ericaceae; genus Rhododendron; species Rhododendron kiyosumense. The sequence goes on along the minus strand of BPLS01011340.1, from coordinate 11,580 downwards.
TGTTCCATCCAAATTATCACACGAAACAAACAAGATCCGTTCCAGACTTATGGGAATCCCTAAAAAATACGAACCTGCTCTTGGATCGATAGGTTGTCGAGACCGTCAGTTTGATGTTGAACGGTGACGATCTCCTCGACTGTGGTCATCATGTTGATCCAGAGAAAGAAAGACAGGTCAAATGAAAAAAAAAAGGTGGGGGGAAGAGGAGAGGATAGAAAAAGGAAAGGGTCTCCAACTCAAATACACCGACTTATAGAGAGAGAAAATTACAGAAAAAAGGAGAGAGAGAGAGAGAGAGAGAGAGAGAGAGAGAGAGGGAGAGAGAGATTCGAAAGGAATGATTCCGTTATTCCACACGCAGAGGAGAGGAGAGAGAGGGGTGGGGTGAGGGAACAAAGCCCTAACAGGGGAGGGTGCGAGATGTGGACGACATAAAAAAGAAGGGACGATTTTCAATTTTTTTTTTTTTTCCGATTTTCCGGGGATGTGATTCGGTGTGAATGGGACTGTTAGATCGCGACACGTGTACTTTTACAGGAATAATGTGACAGTGGCGGTAGGAATAGCGTGTCCTGTTGACCGTGCTGTGGAATCTAGAAAATTGGTGGGATATGTCGTGACGGCTTCGGTAGACGAACAAACACACGGCTAGGGGATAGCAAATTATCCGTGTTTAGGATAGTATATACTCCTACGTAAATAGAGTCAATTTTTTTTTTTATATATAAAAAATAGAGTCAAATTCACACACAAATTGCTCCAATAGAAAATAGTATAATGTTTTTTTCATCTCCACTTTCATATGAATGCTCTTCAAAATTTGATTGATGATGTTTCAAGCTACACACAACACAAGTACAAAAAGGCACTTTTAGAGTGATCGTAAAAATTACTATTTTTGTAAAAGGCAATGAATCTTATAAATCGTGTTTTACCAAAGGATTATAATACATATGATATTAAAAAATACTCATCTCCGTCACTCTTGATTATCTTGAAATTTTCTCTCATTACTAGTACTTGTTTCAACACATATGTGCTTCGACCAAAGGGTAGAATTAGGAACATGTGCACCGACCTAAAACTGGAAAAACATTTACCTCTATAATAAACTAAAAGCATTTACAAAAATAAATGAATGAGGAAACTTTGTTCAAAAAATGTGGAAATGAAGGGAAAGGGAAATAAAGTTAAAGATTTTCTCTTTCTGTGTTTGGTTGGAGAGGAAATGGGAGAAAAAATGGCAAAATAGAGTTATAAGAATAGTAAAATTCCCCCCTCAATTTTTTTCTTAATTATTTTCTCTTCTCTTCTCTTTCCTTTCACAAGTTCCAAACAGAGCCTTAGAAAAAGTGAGAGAAAAGAAAAGAAAGTAAAATTTTTCTCTCCATTTGTTTGGAATAGAGAGAAAATAAAGAATTTAAGTTTTATGAATAATAAAATTTTCTACCCAATTTCTCTCATTTTATTCCCCTCACTTTTCCTAAATTCCAAGCAAAGCCTAAAAGTCCTATCTTAAAAGTTTGGGAAAGCTAAAAAATAAAATAAAACACAATTGTGTACCGGAAAACAAGTTGCGTGGCTTTGGACACATTGGGATTCTGCAGGGCAGCCGGTTCGAAGTTTAATTTGAACAATAATTGTGCTTGGATTAATAGAATCTGAATTGTCGGTGTCAAAATAGACTGTCACGCCCTCGATTTTCAACATTAATAAATAATCCGTTTTAATAAAAGTCCTCGCATACCATTAATAATATCCCAAAAGAGTCCCCACCTGTTTCATTTTACAAATAGATCTCCAAAGTTTAGATAATTACAACTTTGGCTTCACAGTCCAAATCAGTTTGAGTACAAGTACGAACATATTCAAATATTACAAACGATTAGTCAAAACGATTGAAATGGAAAGTTACAGATACATCTCTGTCAAAATAAAGTTTATACAAAGATGTTTAGGTAACTACATGAGGTTAGCTTCCAAAAAGTCTTTCATTCCCAAGCACACATTGCTTATGAGCTATTGTCCAGCATTTTGACCTGAAAAGAAAGATTAGGTTGAGCTACACTAGCCCAGTAGGAAAATCTTTACCAACTTTATATGAAAAGATGTTGATATGTGCAATGACGAAAAAAAACATGAAGGTATAGCTCAAACGACGAAATACAATCAACTCAACGATGTGTCAAATACTCAAGGCGATCATTCTAAGATATGCTATAATCACATAATGTCATAAGATTCGTAATACTCAAGCGAATAACAACTTTGACACGACTCACTATCGCACATCTCCACCATCGACATTTCCACCCCATGCGTTGTCGTATAATGCCACAAGGGTCACCGTATTACCACCCCTAGCGTTACGGTGAACACCAACATCTAAGGTCACCGTATTACCACCCCATGCGTTACGAGACCATATTAGTTTTCGTATTACCACCTCTTGCGCTACGAGACTCCCTATATCGACCACCGACCCAAACAACTATTTCCACACTCAACCTACAAGTTAAAGCTTTCTTATAACCTCATACATTCAAGAAACATGCCACGACATGCCAACAACATCACAAATATGCCACAAACGTTCTCAAGTATTATTCAATCACAAATCGCATAAACATTCACAAAAGCCACTAAACGATCGAAAGTATTTAAACGAAATTTCAACTAAACAAGTCCTTATGTGTTCCTCACTAACGGAAGGCCAATGGGTCAAGAATATCATCCACTAATCATAGGAAGTCGAAGTAACAAAACTAGAATCAATGGAGTTGCCAAAGGAGGTTGGGAGGTCGACACACCTCCACTCTAATAGCCATAAATTTTTGTGTACTTAGACTTTTTAGGTGATTTTGGTGGTAATGGAAAGCTGACTTCAAGACCTTCGAATCGATATCAAATTTGCATGAAATGGACACCGGACGAAGAAGTTATGGCCGTTTGAAGTTGGACTGAAACTCAAAAGACGGGCAGAACTTCCAGAGAGGGGAGGGATCGATCCCCCAATCACCAGGGATCGATCCCTGGGCTTACTGGACCAGAAAACAAAGGGGGATCGATCCCTACGTGATTTGGGCGATTTTCTGCAGATTTCAACAGCGATCGAGATGAACAAAGGGAGGCAAACCAAGCTCGATTCTTGCATCAAATCAACATATAAACATGTAAAGGAGGTAAAGAAGTCCCTACCTCGCGACGATAACCAAGTGTGGGCACGCGCCCCGAAAATCGCCCGATTTTGGTTTGCGGCCCTCTTTGGAAAACAGCGCGGCGAAACGCTTCGATTCAGAGTCGCCACTCGGGTTTTAGCGGTGAGGCACCTAAGGAACCGAACTCGAGAACGCTCGCTGCGTTTTTGATTTGATTTAAAAAAAAGGGTTTGATTTGATTTGAAAAAGGCGTAGACTGGTCCGTCGTCACCTTCGATATCTGAGGTTCGGGAGCCAGGTTACGAGAGGGGAAGGGTTTTATGGCACCCCTCTCGCCCAATCCGGAGATTGGTCTCTACTCGGGCATTTTATAAAAAACATTTGCATTTTTCTCTCATTTGATCATTTTCAGCCAGTTAGGGCGGGGGAGCAGTTAATGGGGATTAATACTGTAACAGCTTGCAGTTTGTATGACAAAATGTTTATGGATGATGGTTTGCTTGCTTGAATTGAATTAAACGTAAGACCATAGATTGAGAACAAGCACTGTGAGGAGTTCAATGGGATGATGTACGCTGCCCGTTGGGTGCGTGAGCAGGTGACACGCTGGCACGCCACGACAGAATCATAGCACGCCAACATACCCTGCGCACGCCACCTCAAAGCTGGCGTACACTAACCTGCCAATTCCTACAGCTTTTGCTCTCAACCCTCTGGGCTCTGGAATGGACCAGCGCACACCCAGGACAAACCACGCAGTTGATAACATAGTTTATGTACATATTACAGGCGGGCAGATGTAAGAAATGGCTAAGAGCCAGGAAAACAGACAAGCAACCCCATAAACAGTGTGGGGGAACAACAAGAAGCTAGGATTGAACTGTGATGCAAGGGCCAGGCACTGGACCCTATCAGACATGCCGTACGCCACTCTTGAGAGCCCGTACACCATGCTTGCATGCTGCCCAGTGTTTGGCTTTACATCATCTGGGCTCTGGAACATGACCAGAAAGATCCTGGAGGCCTTCTAAAGCTGATATGAACAAATATTGAATGCTACAACTAAACGGTTTAAAGTACAGAAAGCAGTAAGCTAGTTTTTAGCATGCAATAAGGTGATGAATAGACAAGAAATGAAGCACAAAACAGAGGTCTGGGTCCCATTTCACAACTGGAATACGCCAGTTTTGGAGGGCTTGGACCCTCGGTACGCCAACTAAAAGGTGGCGTACGCAGGGTCCAACTAGATCCCAGACAGACCAAATTTTAAACTGTACGTACTGTCACGGACCGGCGTACGCGGGCCTATGATTGGCGCACGCCGATTCTTGTTAGCAACGATTTTTTGTTTTTTAAAACATTGATAGCTTTAGGGCCAGGACTGGTATTGATTACCAGCCTTGACCCTGTTAGCTCCCCTCAGGGATCAGAACAGAAAGCAGTACAAAGATGTATACCTTTGGCTTTTGGATTTGAAAGATGTTTGAGCTTTGAACTTGAGGCTTGAAAGGAGAATGGTGAGTGTGGATGGATGTTTGACTGTGAGAAGTGTATGGAGGGGTCTCTTGTTTGCTCTTTCAATGAATGAAAGAAAAACAACCAAGAAAGAACCAAGAAAAGAGAAAGAAATAGGCTTGAAGCTTTTGGGAGCCAACACTTTGTTAGACAATGGAGGGGGTATATATAGGGGAAGAGGGAGAGAGAGGGGCTGAGGCCAGGCAAAAGGGACTGAGCCTTAGCCCTTAAGTCTCTCCTCTCATTGGATGAGAGGGAATATGATGATGGGCTATGTGTAAGAGATGTCCCCCGGTCGAGATTGCTTTTTTTGATTGATTGGAAGGTTCCCATGTATTGTAGACCCCTACCCATGGCTTCTGCATGCTTAAAAACACAAGTTTGACCGAAAGTTGACCTGGCGTACGCCACTAAATACCTTCGGTACGCCAGGTCAAATCTGGTCAACTCTGGTCAAAGGTCAAAGTTGACCGATGACTGACACGTGGCAAGGGACAAGCGCACGCCAATTGAGTATTAGCGAACGCAAGTAGGGTTTTGTTGAGGCCTTTTAGTTCTAGTTTAGAGAGTTTGAAAGGGATTTGAAAGGGTTTTTGGAATGCTCAAAGCTCAAACACACTAACATTTCTGAGGTGTTCTTGATCCGTTTCATCATCGGGGAATCGAAGACCATAAGTAAACTAATTTGGAAAGTTCAAAATAGGGTGTCTACACCAAGATCTACAAGATTTGAGCAAGCCCTAACCACTTCAAACCTCAAAGCTTCGATTCAAGCCCGACCCAAGGAATTCCAAGCTTGAAAACGCGAATGGAAGGTTGGAGGGAGGTTGTTTCTTGAAAATCTTGAGAGATGGAGCAAGATTCTTGAGTGAGAGAAGAGAGAGATGTATCGGTGGAGAGAGAGAGGAGAGACGTGAGGGAGAGAGAGAAATGAGGGGATAAAATGATCCCATACACCTCACACACACACCTTATATATTCTCATATCTTTAAACTACACATCCACTCCCTCAATCTTCTAATCTTTCACTTAAGTCCTCAAATCAAATAATCACCAATTAAACCATATTATTCCATTTTACTACTTAATAAACATTTCAATAATTTAAGAAAATACAGGTCTCTACATAGATAGCTGGATTGACCGCCATACAGAATTTTCAAAATCCTCGAAACCACCACCCGTGGGTAAGGGTCATCATCGTGTTGGGCCGGGCCGGCCCAACACACCAAGTCACTATTCAAGCCCGCCATGGGCCGAATCGATCGGGCTTCTTTTTTGCAGGCCGGGTTACTTACCATATATTGAAGTCCAGGCCCCGCCCACGGGCTAGCCCAATTGACGGGCTGATGGGCCAAAATCGGGCGGGTCAACAAACGGGCCAAAAGCCAGGCGGGCTAACGGTTAGGCTTAAATTTCCTTGGGCAAAGGAAAAAAGAAAGGATTTTGTGGGATTTTGAGCTAATGGACGGGCTACCAAGCAGGCTCACAGGCCGGGCAAAATTTCACAAGCCAAAACCCGTCCATTACAAACTACGGGCCGGGTAAACGCCAGATAGGCCGGGCGGCCTTCGGGCGGGCCGCAGCCCTCCGGGCTAAAGGTTGATCCTTACCCGCGGGTTGTGGTTTCTGTATACTTTCATCACTCTATTCTCTCTGACCCGGACGTCTGAAAGCCGGGATGGGGGCGGAGGCCGCAGCTGAGCAGACTCCGGCCGAATCGACGCCGGAGAACGTCGATGCCTTGCTCGAGGTACGACCATTTTCTCTCCGTCTATATTTCTCAACTATTCTGCAGTTGTGTTCATGATAGCTTGTCAAGGGTTTTTAAAATCTCTTACCTAATTTATTCGATTCTGTTTGGAGAAGACCCACTACAAGGAAAACAGCAAAATTTATTCCTCGAGAGCTTTGTGATAGTTCAACTTAATGGTTGTTGCACTCAAGTTATGCGATGGAGGTTTTAGTTTCTTCGGACCTAAATTGGTTACAAGTATAACTCAACCCCGTTAACCGGTTGATGAGTTAGATTCTTTGTACGTGAATGGAAAAATACCAAACTTTCAAGAAATCTATTGGTTTCCATCTGCATAAAATAGCGATGGAGCTACCGCTGCAAGGAACATAACTGTTGTGTTGAATCGGTTGCTTTCGCAAGTTCAATGCGTTTCCTCTTTTTGAGAAGTAGATAATACCTTTCTGATTCCTTGGTCAAGTTAGTAAAACCATTTCTCATCTATATGGTCGTAGTTGTCCGTATACTTTAACATTTGCCTGTGTTTGAAGACTACTTGGCTCAAGGGTGGAAAGACAAAAGTGCAATCTTGCTCTCTTATTGTCTTCGGATAGATACAGTCTAAGAGCATTTGAATGCGGCCTAAATACTTCTCCCTTAATCCGCTTATGGAGTGTTGATTTTGGGACATTCAAGGCCTTCGACAGGGAACGGGTATTCATTTGGCTATGAAGAGGGGCTTTTGTAATTTTGTTTGAGTCAATTGAACTAGCTTCAGACCAGCTCTTGTAAGAAATCTCCTAGATACATTAACCATCAACCCATTGGCAATTCAAGCTTTCCCTGTACTCCAAATTGATGAACTGATTTCTTGGTGACACAGATCTGTCAGACCATCACACCAACCTCTAGGGCACAACCCCTTTTGCATTCTCCACCATCACTTCTCTGCAAAAGCGCTTGATAAATTTCTTGCCTTCGTCCATTCGCAAGGTTTCTGTTTGTTCTCCAATTAACATAGGAAATTTCCCCTGTAGTATCCGTGAATCATTAGACGTGAAGGTTCTAGAGCAATAGAAAACTGACAGAGTGAATAAGTTGGCTGAGAGAGGGGGGTAGAAAATCACTCCCAGAAGAGAAGGATAGGTTCGGTGTACAGAAAGTTTGAAACTGAATGAATAATGTCCTCTTTGATAAGTGAATTTTAAATCTTGAAACAATTTTATTTGGAGTAGTTTCTAAACACCCGCTTCTTTTCTGATGTATGTCTTTTGGCGCCAAGATTTTTGGAGGAAGCTTCTCAGTCAGTTTGATTCCTTTATGTGCAGACTCAGTTGGTTGACACCAAAGAATTTAAATCGAACTCAAAGCCAAAACAAGGGAAAAGTCAAAATATAGAAAGTGCACTGATGATCTTAATAAGTTGGAATTCACAAAAGGAGCCAACAATTGGTGACCGAAGGAGTATATATTTGTGCTTTCTCTTTCTCTGTGTTTGCACATAGCAGTGGTTTGAAATGCGTAGTTAGGGCTGGCTTTCTAGTGAGGCTTTTGGATTTGTGCGTCACCCTCCAATGTTGGGTGCCTTGTCAATGCCATGTTTGCCCACGCCACAATTATATTGTTTTGTAATACAATTCATGCGAGCGTAGGCTTCTTTAAATTACAATTGTCTCTATTGTATGTGTACATTCACTACATTGTATAGTACAAAATTTACAGTGGAGCCAAGGAGATATCGGGGCTCAAAAGTGATTAGCAAGTATGGAATATATGGGTAGACTCAGACTTATATGTAGCTTTTACCTGTTAGTAAATGAAGCTTTACTTGCATACTTTTAGCAACACATAAACATTTCTTACTGAGGGGAGCTTTGATGTATGTGTTTTTAATTGATTTGGTATTTTGTAAAATTACTTTATGTACTTAGTAGCTTTGAGATTCAAAGTAGATGTATACACCTCAACATCTCGAGGCTCGCCTTGCCTCATGACAGTTAAAGCATCTCACCTTGCGCATTTGCCTTTGAAAACACTAACATGCAGAGTTAAGATATAGTTGTACATGGATCAAAATTGTGAAGTATATTTGTTATATTTATGAATGTAGCCCTTGTTATTGATGAGTAGACTGCCAATATGTGGTCTATTGCTTCTTCTTTTTTTCTCTGTAGGACAAAATTTTAGGTGGACACTTTTTAGTGTTGATCAGAGAGTCAGCAAGAAATGAACTCAATCTGCTTATAATTCCTGTTGGCGATATTATCTTACGGCATCCATTTGGTTTCCAAAGTCTGCCTTATTTCTTAAAAGTTGTTCTTCCTATGTTATTTTAAAGATCTTCTTCAGGTCTTTAGTGCTTTAAGTTCTCTTGTGACTGGGGAAGATTGTTCCGTGCAACCAGGCCATGATATATCTCACAGTGGCTTTAACTGCTTGGAAAGTATAAAGTGAATTGTGCCATATAGGTATGAAATTGCCAAAGAGGGTGGGTTAAACATTGAAACTCAAAATTAATCACAAGAAGAGCCATATCGTAACAAAACTGGGGTCTTCTTCATGACTCTTTTAACTATTTTCTGTGGGGAAAGAAACACGATTTCATATCCTTGACTTATTTTCATCCTTAGCCTTCCCTGTGATCCATATAATTCAAGCTCCCCTCAATTTGTCCTCAAGTCAATATGACCAAGCAAAACAATAGACAGACTTTGTGGTTGACTTTATCAATTTTCTGTTCTCTAGTTTATCAAAAATTGGCTATTAACTTTGTCTCATTTACCTGAAATTGGTATTAAGCAAAAAGATTGATTTCTTACTTGAACCTTCTTGCCATATACTTGGAAAATCTACAACAGAGGATTAAATTTGCATGTGTTGGCTTGCTAAAATGCTGTTACTAACATACATTAAACTTTAAGACAACTGTTATGTTTAGTGGCTGCTAACTGCTTCATTAGTCAATTTGGGAAATGGCTGCTGGAGAAACAAGCTTGAATTTTTTTTAATTGCATTTTTACAGGCTGCCAGATATGGTGATATTGAGGATGTCATAAGCTTAGCTTCTTCTGGTGTGTTTCTTGATTCCAAGGATTCTCAGGGCCGAACAGGTTAATATCCTTTACATACTATGTTGGTCAACATTTTTATTCATCTGTTCGGTGATTTTCCTGTTCTGTCATCCTATTTTGTTGAGATATCACTGTTTTGTCTGCTACTTCAAGTTATTTATGCTTTAAGAAGGTCCAGTTGATTCTCTGGCCTTGTTATCCAATCATCTTAATAGCAGTTCAAACACTTGCAGTCTGTAAAATCAAGTCCGTCTGTAAAATCAAGTCCGTCAGTGCATCGCCTTTAATTTGAGAGAAACAGGATCTGGCATGCTACGGCATACAAGTTAAATAATACTGACATAGTTTTAGGAGCACGGCCTAAAGTGGATAAAGAGCATTTAATCCAAAATAGGCGTAGAAAGAGCATTAAGGTGTTGTTTTTTCAAGAAGGTGCGGAAGTATATTGATAACTACTGATGTTGCCCATTTTATTTGTTAATTAGGATTTTTGATCAAATAAAATTGATCAGAACTTGTTTCTCTGTCGATGAGGAGTCTCACATGACATGCTAACTGATTGCTTGAGCAATTCCTTCTAGCTTTAGGACTTTGATTTGCATAGTTTGATTGTTCTACAGGTTGCATCAATTTGTATTAGGAGTGTTGTATAGCCTCAAATGGGTGAATATCGATCAGACAGAGAGACCAAAAGGAATGATTTTTACTTCTTATCCCCATGGTTCTTACTGTTTCATACACTTATTGACATGCGTATTATAAAGTTGCAAGCAGTTGGGCTCCTCTTTAGAATGTATCCTCTTCTCGCTGATTAAAAACCAATTAGTAGTGTTTATACACAATCATTAGCATTAGAAAATATGGTTAATTTGTTTTCTTGAATAGTTGAATTTGTACGAAAACCTCTTGAATCCCACATCCCTGAAAAGTGGGAGATGGGCCTTACATATCTGACTTCCTGTTAGCATTGTGTGGTCAACCATTTTCAGTGCGAAGGACAGCATGAGTGTTTTCTTGCATGTGTACTAGAACCTTTTGAATTCCACATGCCTGAAAAGTGTGTGATGGTATGTGTCTGGCTTCCTGTTAGCGTTGTGTGGTCAACCATTTTCACTGCAAACGAGGGCGTGAAGGAATTGTATTAGAGCTATGTAAGCTAGTAGTGTGCAGAACCCAAAGCTCATTCTACAGTCTAGCATGGTGGGGGACATCAGAGGAATTAGTAGGTGGTTAATTACGATTGTTTCTAATCAGGACTTGACAGAATGATATAAAAGCAACAGTGGCCAGTTGCGCGCGGAACTATGTGCCACATCAGATAGTCTAGCCTTCTGATAGCCACCTCTTGAAATCCCGAATTGCCTGGCAATGCATGAAAGATGACGCCTGTTTTTAGTTTAATTAGTATTGGTTGGTTAATCGCTTTCAGTGTGAAGCAGACTTTGACACTTTATTAAATTAGAAGAGACACAAATAATGACAACTTGTTAGAGGTTATAGAGATGAGACCACATGGTGATTTTAGTAGGTACGTGGTTCTGAAAGGTTGGAGTCTGTTGTCTTTAGATGAGAAGCTCATGGGTTTGGCAGGCTGCTGGATTTCAGAGTAGTAGTTGATGGATGGTTTAGATGCAAAGCTCCCAAGATTCTTATCATAGAATTTATGCGAAAAAATGAGGGAAGGGGTTAGGTTGACTAGAGATTATTCACTATAATCATGTTAATGAAGTGGGTATCTAGAAATTGGCAGCTGAGTGTTTGGGAGTAGATCCAATGGTTTTACATCTGTAGAGTCGTAGACACGACCCTTGATACGCAATCATTTCTCTAATAAGACAATCTAATCTTCAGAAGTATCAGGGATATCTTGCATTGTTTTTTAACTTCTAGACAAGTTGTTTATGACCTTCATTGATCTCCCATTGTTTTTTTACTCACCAGGATAATGTTTTCGCGGCTTTTCTCTCTAGCACATTCCATTGAAAACATTTTGTTCCGCTTGAACTATGGACCATTAGCCTTAAAAGCATCTGTTTTTAGTTATCACTGCGTTTAACTTTACTAAATGGAGTCTTCTATTTTGCATATTTTACCTGT
>BPLS01011331.1:0-14611 GCA_019656275.1 Rhododendron kiyosumense | reverse complement strand
AAATGATCACACCTTCTTTCTAGCTTGATGGTATGTGGTATAACATAGCATACTTCTAACCAAGTGAAACTCTTTTAGCAACAGGCACTTCAACTTAGCTATGTACCTTCTGGTTGGGATAACAAACCGCAAAGGATTAGTTGTACCATGTTTGGGTAGGGTGGGATAACGAGAGAATATTTTGACTGTTGGGAGAAGGCAGGAAATAAGCCGGAAGGACTTAGGGGCTGTTCCTCTTTTTAAAAAAAGTAACTTTTTGAAAAAGAAGGCAATTTCAAGCTCAAAAATCATGTATTTACGTAAATAATTTTCCTACCAATATGGATCTTGTTTGATAAATCTCATTGAAATCTTTTAAACAGTGCAAAAAAAATTGAAAAATCATTTTTCATTTTCGTTATATTTGAGTTTGAAATTACCTTCTTTTTGAAAAAATTACTTTTTTGAAAAAGCGGAACGGGGCCTTAATAAAAAAATCTTTCTTTTCCCTAATTTGAGGCAAGCAAAGCTACCATGTTAAAAGACAAAATTACCCTTGTAGATTTCGTCTTCCAAATTCTTTTGGATGTCTTGAGTTGATGTTATTTTAGCTCCTACTTTGCTTAGTCAGGAAGAAAAGGCTTTTTCGAGCGTATTTTAGGTTTTTAAGGTCATCTTTTGCTCAGCCAACCATTAGTTCCAGGTGTGTCCATCAGCAAACTAAAAGCGGGAAAGAAAACTTTGCCGGACCCATGTATGTCCCCTCAATGAAACTGCCAAAAAAAAGGTACTAAATTAGCCGCCTGCCGTTTCGCAATTCTTCAAGTTGGCTCATATTCTTTGTGATATTTCAATCCTGCAGTTTCCGTCATGGCTGTTGTTTTGAGTGTTTGCCCTTTATTTGGAAATCTGGTGTTGTAATTTTGAGCATTTGTTCTTTCATTTTAAATGCTAATCTTAGGACTTGGGGAAGTGGTAGAGATTGCATATCGTAGAGGTAGAGATTGCATACTGTAGAGGTAGAAATCCAAGCTTTTGTTAGGCATGTACTCATAGATCAGCAGCTTTTCTTCCCTTTCAGTACAAAATCCCAAAAGTCTCACTAGGTTGACATGTTGAAGTTCTGCAGTGAGTGTAACCTCATTTATGAACTCCTCTTCTCCTTGTCTAGAAGAATCTGAAAGTCTCTTTACTGCCAATGTTCTAAATGGCGCTTGGTGCTAGTAGGGCGGAGACCCACCTCCAAGCGCCAAGCCACCTAGGTGGCGCCAAGCAATTCGGCGGAATTTTTTTTTTGAACAAACCATTATCCAATCAAACTAGATTCCATGTATCCATAATGCAAGTTCAAACTTCAAATTACAAACCCAAATGAAATTAAGTAATAGCAACTAGCAAATAAGTTGAATAAGACAATAAGTAGTAGGGCTTTGCTCACCTCCATTGTATTATTTTTATATATATATTTTTTAGGCCACCAAAGGCCTCCAAAGACGCCGCAGCCGCCAAGCTCCAAGACCGCCAAGCCCGCCTAGGCGGCCGCTAAACCTCCCTGGGCGCCAAATCAAATGCTAAGGGCTATTGGCGTGGCGGCAGGGCACCTCCAAGCGCCTAGGCGCCGTGGCCTGGGCGGCCGCCATTTAGAACAGAGTTCACTGCAACTTCTTGTCCGTCCCGTAATTTTCCCTGCAAAATCTCACCAGTTAGTATCAGAAATTCAAAAGACAAGATACGTTTCGATGCCTTCAGCAGGGATGGTTACTGCAAATTCTACTAAACTGAATTGATGCTCTTAAATTGTTAACTATTGAATACAAATGCACAAGTTAACCCTCACCTTGTAAAAATTATCAGTGGGAAAGCACAAGTTAATGATTGACAACAACTTAAGGAGTTTGTAGTTTCCCTTCTAGATCAATACTATTGAAAAGAAGGGGTGTAAGATAGGAAAATGAAACAATTCAATTCTTAGACAAATTTACAGAGTTTTGAAATCGCAAGACCAAGACGAGCAAGGATAAGGCAGATAGATGGATCAAGGAACCAGAAGACAATAAGATGGTAATGGCAAATTAGCGAAAATGAAAACAATAATGGTGGGGAACACTTGGTGTAATGTATATATCCTCAGGTATCTTAATTGTATTTGCAGGGTTTTCAAGCAAGCCAGGAATGACATATTGATTTGCTGAAATGGAATAAGTACCCTTAGCATCATACTAGACAAATTGTTGAAAATAGGGTCTGGAAACAAAATCAACTAAAAGAACACCTTCGCAGTTCTCTTATAGGAAATCTGTGGTAGTAAGTTTAACATCGGTTCGAAAAGGAGGGATAGTCGAGAGCAAGTCAACCGAGGGAACTCAGCCGAACGGGTTAGCGAAAGGAATGGTACTTGTGCTATTATTGTTCCTACTTATGGCTTCAAGATCTCCATATAAACCTGAAATGCGGGACATGATCATCCTTTGGCAACTAAATGACCCAAACTATATTTAGCTTCTAAGAAAGTCACACCGTTCCTTGTTTTTCCTTAGATGTTATTCTCTGTTTTAACCACTCAGCTTCATTTGGACTACCAAATTGTTCTGCCCGTGAACTACTAAAAAATGTAAGGAGATGTGTACATATCGATTATTTTTCGTATTTAAAAGACTGAAGGCGTGGATAGGACAGCACATAGTAAAACGCCGATGAACAACTGAATCGTACCTTATATATGGGTCCATAACCTCCCTCTCCAAGCTTATTCGCATGCGAAAAGTTTCTTCTGGCGGCTTTGATGTCAGCGGAACTAAATTCTTGCAGGTTTGGATATTGCGATTTTTTCTGTGGCCATATAGCCATTATCCTCGTTACCAAAACTGTAAAAGATGAACAATGTCCTCGTTATAGTCATCTTGACAAATCATTTGATGACAAGAAATTGTGAACTCCCAAAATCGTAGCATGTTACCTTTCCAATTGAACAATCTCCTTTGGAAAAACCATGTTAGAGTCCCGAGTAAGAGAGTGACTACAGCAATTGTAGGTAGCAGAATAGTCCATGACAATCGGTTGTTTTCGTGATCTTTTCCTTCCTCTTGAGCTGCAGAGGTAGGTTTATTGCCTTTGCGATAAGTATGTTTTAGAAACTCTTGACAAGTAGAGTGCAGCAAAGTATGGAAAATATTACTTTTGCCTAAAAGTGAATTTGATTCAATATCCCTAACTTGGGGTTTTTTGTTCTCCAAAATACAGATTCAAACATTCATATGGCAAGTGCACAGAGATGGTTTGCCTCCATATCTGAAAGTAAATTCTTCCTTTATTACAATACTATGATACTCCCTCCGTCCCTTTTTAAGTGTTCTGCTTCGTAACTCCAACTTATTAAAAATACATCATCATTATATCTTTCAAATCAATTTTTTCCTCCACTTTCCCTACTTACCCATCATCATTATATTTTTACTCACTTACTTTTCAAAATGGAATCTACTTTTAGGGACAAAATAGACAATTTATCAACTTTTACCCACTAACTTTACAAAATGGACACTTATTAAGAGACTGTCCAAAGTGGAATATCGGACTATAAATAAGGGACGGAGGTAGTATATAAACCAAACAAAATCAAACCTGGGGTCGGTTGCATGATATTACTTGTAAAATTTTACCTGCCTTGGAAAGCACCCAATTGTAATCATTGGGGACTTGATATACTGTGTAACCCAAAAGCCCTTTCTCCCTTGCGTAGGAAACCTTAGTTCTGATGGCCTCCACATCATCATAAACGATCCAAATCGAACTACTAGTAACGCAGTAGTTCGTGACATAAGTGGAGTTATACAATACTTTCTCTCCTTCGCATTTCCAATATGACCTGATGTACTTGTAGTTCATCGACCCATCAGTCGCAATGGTTCCTCTTGCAGGCGATCCAATCCCGTTGTCTGTGGGGTCAACAAGCGTCCACGAGTACCCATAGTATGCTAACCCCAAAACCATCTGTTTGGCAGGAAATCCTCTGCTCATCCATTCCTTAATACCATAATCAGTGTTTAAATTGCTTGAGGGGTCATACAAAGCAGAATGAGCACCTGTGAATCTTTCTTTGTAAGGCGAGTGATAGTCGTACGCTCTGATATTTACCCAATCGAGGTTCCTTCGAATCGAGTCCAGTGGATAACTTGTGGTGTTTTGTGAAGGCATATAATAACCTTCCATTGTTAAAATGAGCGGTGATCGGGAAGAATTCTTCGATTCCCTATTTATCGCAGATCTCCATTCATCAAAGAGTAATCCCATGTCTGTCATGTTGTTCATGCTCGGGCCCGGTTTGACACCATTAAGCTCCAGACCATCAAACCCATAAAGCCTAGCTCTCTGTATTGATGATTCAATGAAACTACTTCGGTGAGAGAGTTGGCTAGTCATTGAAAAGTAGGCTGCGAAGTTTTGATTTTGAGTCCAGATGGACAGAAGTGTTTTAACTGTTGGGTTTTTCCGGCGAACAATATCGGTGAAGTTGGAAAAGTTTTTTTCATCTGGGGGTAAGATTGAGAGCTCAAACGTGGAATTGTTGATGTATGCATAACCACATATGAGGTGAGTGAACAGAGATGAATCTATGTCGGTAGCCGGGAATTCGCTGCCGGAAAACCAGTAACCTGCTTTGATCCAGGTCTGAGACTCTGAGGAATTTGCTAATGAAGGAAGAAAGAGGAGAAGGGAAATGATGGTGAACAACATTTGAAGATGCCTTGTACTCATGTGGCTTTCAACCTTTGAACTATATGTACCATTCTTGGGCAGTTCGGTTAAATCAGATAAGTGGCTTATTTTTTTTGTATGTATTCAATTTTTTTTCGTATTTGTTAGCTTTTCGTCAATTTTTTTTGGAGATTATTGCTTCTTTCATGACAAGTGGAATCTAAAAAGTAAAAAATTTCCATCAAAATCCAATTTTTTTTTAATACAGACGAAAAAATTCGCTTATGGCTTATTTTTATCTTTATTCAAAAAAATTAGGTTTCGATCGTAATTTTTTACTTTTTAGATTCTTTTCGTCATGACGAAGCAATAATCTCCAAAAAATTGATGAAAAACTAACAAATACGAAATTTTTTTTAATAAAGACAAAAAAATAAGCCACTTGGCTTATTTAGCCAAACAGCCCAAGTTTCTTTTTTCTTTTTGTGGTTACAGTTACTCCCTCAAGCCCGATAAAATTATGGGAAAGTCTATTACTCCATCCGTCCCCTTTTAAGTGTCTTGTTTCGTAACTCTAACTTATTAAAAAGACATCATCATTATATCTTTCACATCAACTTTTTCCTCCACTTTCCATACTTTTCTATCATTGTTACATTTTTACTCACTATCTTTTCAAAATGGAATATACTTTTGGGGACAAAATAGGCAATGCACCAATTTTACCCCACTAACTTTACAAAATAGAAACTTATTAAGGGACAATCCAAAATTAAATATTGAGTATTGTACAATAATTGTAAAATGACTTCTCATTCATTGTCCAATAATACAATGTCGCTTAAATTATCTTACCTGTCCCTGTGATTTTTATGGGATTTTGAATATCTCAAAATGACCCCCACACAGCTTTGAAATTGTAATGCCATAGACTCATAGCTTTATCGTCTTCCGATATTTCAAATATAAAGTGTAGTAGGCCGGGTGAGAATGACTACCAACTGCCAATGGTCCATGACAATTAAATGTTCGTCATCTTCCTTAGCACTAGGAAAGTAATATTGACACTCCAAAAATTGCTGCAGATACTCCAAAAAACAAAGGAAAATGACAATTAAATGTTCGTCATCTTCCCTTGCATTATTGTCTTTTTTTTTTCTCCAAGCGTTGGCAATTCAGACTTTTAATTGCCAAGATCAACGGTTGAAATGTGCACAATGCACAACACCATCCCCGGGTCCAAGTGGGGAGCTTCCCCTTCTTTGGATTGGACCATATCGACATGGTGCAGACTGTGTGGAGGGCAAACTGCTAATACCATTCCAAAAAGGGGAGCTTCCCCTTCTTTTTCCCAATTAATCAATTGATATTGGAACGGTATTAGCAGTTGACAATTGCTTATTGGGTTGAGTTGTTCAGGCTAATGGGTTGGACTTCCACTACAAGGAGGAATTTTTTTTTTTTTTTAACGGAAAAAAAATATTTTAATAATTTTTGATTGCGAATACAAAGATAAAAAAAGCAAGGAGAAGGACAACGAGTGCTCATTTGAGACCCAAATCATTGATTCGCAAGATGCCAATTAAGAAAAATCCAAAGGGACAATTGGACGTGCTCTTGCGAAAGATTATATTTGAAGAAAGATTATATTTAATTATTTATCTATCCCTGTGATTTTTATGGGATTTTGAATATGTCAAAATGAATCCCACCCAGCTTCGTGGTCTTGCGATATTTCAAATGGTAAGTGTAGTGGCCTAGTGGGCCGGGTGAGAATGACTACCAAGACAATTACAAAGTTCGTCAACTTCACTAGTGATCCCTAGCACAGAGGCGGCTCCACATTGAGGCGGCTCCACATTGATGATTCAATGGTCAACTAAACACTCAAAGCAAAATTTTTTGCTTAGAATACTTGTAAAATTTTTGACTAACCTTACTTTGAACACTCGACCCAAAATATCAATGAACACATCACTTAAATGTCAATGAACACCAAATTTTAATAGTCTTGAACACCTGATCCAAAAAGAATTGAACATCCAACCCAAAACCAAAACACTCAATCACAATCCAAATACAACTCACAATCATAATGAAAAAAGAAAGAGAAAAAGAAGAATATATTAGGGCAAGTAGTATGTTCTACATTCTTTCTCCATCTTTATTGTTGATGATCTAAATGTGTTAATTTTGCATTCATGAAAATAACTACATTAATTTTTTTTTTCTTTAGTTATCTTATAGAATTACGGACAAAAGCTTTAAAAAAAATTCAACTACGTTAAAATCTCGTTAACTTGAATAATATTCCTTCGAATTTAAGATTACGATAAAAAATCTCATCATGTCATCCTAAAG
The DNA here is from genome assembly GCA_019656275.1 of Rhododendron kiyosumense. Lineage (NCBI taxonomy): Eukaryota > Viridiplantae > Streptophyta > Magnoliopsida > Ericales > Ericaceae > Rhododendron > Rhododendron kiyosumense. Next base: position 7,576 of record BPLS01011331.1, on the reverse strand, counting down.
AACAACATATTTTTGAGAAAGTCAGCCCCAATATACCCTTTTAAAAGAGTTTTAGTAGATTAATACGCTGGTTAAACGTTGATAAAAAATATGAGAACTCGTCTAGGACAACTGTAAAACTTTATCCCCTCTATTCTTGAAATACTGCCTAGTACGCAATATGAAAACTTTCAAAAAACTTATTTCTTTTTGTAAAAAAATATAGTATATAATTTTGAGTTCTCATTTTGCCTCGTAGTTAATTTTTTTTACAACAGAAGTTACTCCCTCCATCCCTTTTTAAGTGTCCTGCTTTGTAACTCCAACTTATTAAAAAGACATCATCATTGTACCTTTCACATCAATTTTTTTCTCCACTTTCCCTACTTATCCATCATCATTACATTTTTACTCACTTACTTTTCAAAATGGAATATACATTTATGGACAAAATAGACAATTCACCAACTTTTACCCACTAACTTTACAAAATGGACACTTATTAAGGGACAACTCAAAATGGAATACTGGACTATAAATAAGGGACGGAGGGAGTATGTTTTTTCGACTGTAATATTTATACTAATTTATGAAATTTTGTACATCGATTATTGGTAAATAAATCAGCTAGTAGAATTAAGGTAATTTTTGAACATCCTAACACAAATTCCTAGAGCCGCCACTACCCTAGCATTATTGTCTTTTTTTTTCCCTGACATAAATGTGATCATCCGTCAATGTCTCTTTTCTTATGGCATCTCCAACTCTATTATTGACTTAACCTCAAAATTTGAGTAAAAATCACATCCCCAATCATTTACGGAAAAATCATACCGAAATGAATTTTTACTCAAACTCATACTCAAATCACTGGAGATCCGTTTTTAATTTACTCAAATCCTATGCAACCCAAACACGACACTTGTCCTCTTCTATCTAAACGCTTCCTAAATTTATCATTGCTAAGTTCATTTATATTGTTACTTAGAGTTTAATGCTTAATTTTTGTGATGTAACCATGTAGGTATTTGGAGGCTTAAAGCTCCATTATCATATGTTGAAGAGATGATAATAATAGTATTAGCAGTTGACAATTGCTAATTGGGTTGTTCCAATATTCAAAGCTAATGGGTTGGACTTCCACTGAAAGGAGGGATAATCGATAACTACTAGCTTTTTTGACCAAGGATGTGGCCAACGTTTGTTAGCTTTTTTGACCAAGGATGGGGCCAACGTTTGTTAGTCATATCTTATTAGGACTTTTGCAAGTGATTGAGGCTCCGTTCCATTAAGAAAAATAAATACTTATTTACTTATTTTTTGAATCAAAAGTGATCGGTTATGAGAGAATTACATGTATCGTAAAGCGAAAAATAAGTAGTTAAAAATAAGAACCTCAAATAAACGGAACCTGAATTTGAACGAAGAAAAGGGGCTGCCACTACCTAGAGATATTCACGGCATCAGCTCTCAGTAGATTATAAAAGGGGAAGCGGGGGCGCTGCTGTCCCTTAGGGGCAGCGGCTGTGCCCGAGTTGCGGGTCCACTTCGATTTTGCTTTGATGATCGAAAGCATTCACTTCGTAGACCTCGTCGAGTAGAACAACTATGCAAAAAATCAGCTCAATTGGATATCATTAAGTACCTGATTGGAAGACATAAAACTCTCGGTCCATGAGTTACCTATAGTGGATTTGATCTAGTGTTTTGGATCCATTCTTTTTAAGATAAAAAGGTTCCGATCAAGCACTTAATGATATTCAATTGAGCTGATTTTTGCATAATTCTACTCGATTATGCAAAAAATCAGCTCAATTTGGTCATGACAATAAATGTGTCACTATGTGGCCCACTGGCCGGGTTGGTCAGGTGTGCACTATAGGGCTTCTTTCCCATTAATCAGTTTGCCTCCGCCATTCATTCTATAATCAACGTACTTTATTTTTGAGATACTTTTGAAATCTGAACTATTAAAAATACTTTTTTGACGAATCAAATTGTGCACTGTATCTCTGGAGTACGTGCCAGGATGTCCCCGGACTATAAGTCCCCGGCCTTTATAGTCAATAACAAGCAGCTGCATTGCAGGGTCCCGCTCTTTAAAAGTCCAAAACGACTCATTCCAAACTTCATGGTACCACGTGCTATCGTTTCACGGCACTTTTTGGCCGTTCTTGGGGCATGTCCCAATAGCTTCTTGCATTCACACATTTGGGTGATTTTTGGAGGCACTTGGCCGTGGTGAGTTTAATTTCTTTCCACTTATGGCGGAAACTTTAGGTTTTCCACCACTGCTCGTTGTAGATTTTATTGTGTATTTTTTGTTATAATCTAATCCGTTCATCTTGTATGACTTGCAGAGTAGTATATTCATGCAAAAATTTATCAGATATCAATAGATATATCAAAAATCAAATTTTGGTTCATAAAATGAACAGTGATGGATTGTTTAACCTCAAAATTTATGACCGTCCATTTTGTATTAATGTTTGATATATCTATCGACATCAAATAAATCTGATTTTGTACATAGATATAGTAATTTGCGAGTCCTACAAGATGAACGGTTTAGAATTTAACACACACAAAAAAAAAAGTTTGGTGAGGCCCACAACTGGCACCTCTGGCAGAGAGAACTTAACCTCTGTCGTGGTCGGTGGGGTTTGGAAAATATCTGTTAGACTTGTTCCACATCGCTCATTTAAACAACCCAAACTTGGTTAATATATTTTAAAGGCTACTTCACCTATGACAAATTAGTTTTAGGTTGAAAACCTCTAAGAAATCTAACAATATCATTACAATACCAAGAAATTTAGCTAGTATAATAAACATTTGAAGCCTTAAACATCAATAAATTGCCCCAAGAACCTAATAAAAATAAAAATTACACCTTCCTAATGAGGGATAGTTTCATTATTTTTCACTACTCAAAAAACTGACTATATGTTTTTAAACTTATGGTACTTTTTAAATATAATATGGAATTATTTGATAGAATCTAGTTTTTTTTTTGTTTTCTTGGCAAAACGAAACGATTTTATAAAACTCGAAACGGGGTACATCGAGGGGAAGAAAGAGAGAAAAACAAAAAGTAGCATCCAACCGAAAGTTGGATGTAACAACACCACAAGGCCAGATTGACTTAGAGCTTTAGTTTACGGATACCACCTAAAAAGCTCTTAAACTCCTCCACCGAGTACACCTTGATGTCGAACCTTGATTTCATCCACATAGCCACCCTTGTTTTGACTAGATCCCCTACCTCACTCGCTAACCTGATTACATTATTGAAAATGAGGTCATTCCTCGCAAGCCACAAATACCACAAAGTAGCAAAGACCGTCACCTCCCAGATGTGCCTTTCCAAATTTCGAAAGCTGTTGCCAAACCACCAAGTTGCTAATTCTGCCAGAGAAGAGAGGCATACCCATTCCAATTGCCACCACTGCATTATACTCGACCAAATGTTCCAACAAAACAAACAATGCAAAAAGAGATGCTCAGGGGTTTCCTCGTACCGAGAGCAAAGATGGCAGAGAAGCATTTGACCGTCTGGAATCACATTTTTGCTAGCAAGAACTGATCTAGTAGCTACCCTACCTTGTAGAGCCAACCAGGAGAAAATTTCCACCTTTGGTGGACTTAAGTTCTTCCATAATGCACTACAACAAAATTCGGTTCTGGCGACGCACAATAGTATGTCGGCAAAGGGTTTTGGCGACGTAAGTCCTTGCGTCGCCATGCTGTCGCCGTTGCTATGTCGGCAATAGTATTTGCCGACATAAACACCTTTGTCGCCAAAAGGCAATAGATTTGGCAACATGCTTTGCGTCGGCGAAAGCATGGTTAATGTGGCAAACGTATTACACCTTTGCCGACGTGTTTTGCGTCGGCAAAAGGTAGCCTATTGGCGACACCAATTGTTGCGTCGCCGAAAGGTTACTTGATGAAAAATACAATTTTCTTGCACCTCCTGGGTTTCGAACCCAAGACATCCAACTACATAGTCTTTACACACAAAGCTCTGACCAACTGCACTAGACACACTTTTCTTTATATGTTTGGAATATCTAATATATATAGTATATATTTAACATTAAAATAGCAATTAAAGTTGAACCAAACATAATTTTGAACTTTTAAACTAGGGGTGTGCACGGGTCAGGCGGGGTCGGGTATGGCCCGCAACCCCGACCCTGACCCGACCACGTCGGATACGAAAAATACAAGTCCGCAACAGAACTGACTGATGCTATAGACCCGTTCGCGAGCCCAATTTTTTTCCGTCGGGTCGGGTTGGTCGGTTTAAGTGGGTCAGGTCCGACCCCAGCGGGTAAAAAATGCACAAACCCAAAAATCTGAACTGAAACTCATTTTTTTAACAAAACCCAACCCGTACCTGACTGAAGCCTATGTTCGGAGCCACCCGAGACCCTTCGGGTCGGGTTGGTCGGGTTGCGAGTTTTTTGCACCCCTCTACTTTAAACATTAAAATTAGCAATTTTGATAAACATGAAAATTGTAGCCTTTTATGTTATTGTTCGAACCTAATTTGAACTACCCCCAATCAGAGTTAATTTATTTAGTATTTCGGGCATAACTTTTAACTCATAATTGTGATTGAACTAATTCAAATTGGGTTTGAACAATAACACAAAGGGCTAACTTTCATGCTTATCAAAATTCAAATAGGGTGAAAAAAAAGACTGGGTCTTCTCGAAACGACGTCGTTTTACATTATTATATTTTAATAATTTTCTTTTTACGATTGTTAATTTCTTCTACTCTCCGTCCCAATTAAAATGTCTACTACTGATTTTCGTTCATTTTCAAACAAAAAAAAATTGATATATTATTTTTTAATTTTTTTACACCAAATTAAAGTGAAAATGCACAAAAATTCGTAAGGGACATTTGAATTGGGATGAAGGGAGTAGATACTTAAATATTTATGTATTAATTTTACAGGTTCACTAGATTTTTTTTTAATTTCTTATCATTACATACTTCATCAGATGTAAAAAATCATTCGAATAAAGAATCTATGTCCCGATAAAGGGGATTTCAAAATCAAATAGACCCAAAAATTTATAAGAATGATTAGCACAAGACCTTTGTTCAGAAATAAATAAATTTAATGTGTACATTTTAAATGTAGTGGTCTGCTATTTTTTTAAATGATCGATCTAAACTTTTAGCATTTAATGTCTTATCAATTATATCATTCTCACCAAAATTGATGATAATTAGATGTCAGCAACCATATGATCGTAACACATTCTGTGGTTCCTGAGGCATATATTAAAGTCCTACAAGGTACAACTTGAGAGCCGCTTGAACTATTTTTTTAAAATTGGAATTGTCTATCTTATAAATAAGAAAGATTAAACCATTTCTGCTAAGAATAAAGTAAATCCCTATCATTACATACTTGATTGGACGTAAAATTTCATTCTAATAATAAATCTGCGTCCCGATGAAGGGGCTTTCAAAATCCGATAGACCTAAAAATTTACGGGAATGATTAAAACACCAACCTCAACAAAATAAACGGTATCGATCGTCGTGATTATGCTGCAGTCATCTGGCTATTGTACATTATACTATAGCATAAGACATTGGTTGAGAAACAAGTAAATTGAATGTATAGATTCTAATGGCATGTAGTTGCTGGCTCATTTTTTTGAATGGTCAATCTAAACCGTTAGGATTTAACGTCTTATCAATTATATCATTCTCGCCAAAATCGGTGATAATTTGATCTCAACAACTACATGATCATAACACATTCGATAGTTCCAGAGACATTAAAATCCTATAGTGTACAACTAGAGGGTCACTTGAGCTATTTTTTTAAATTTGAACCGTCTATCTTTTATATAAGAGGGACTAAATCATTCCTGCCAAAAATAAAGTAAATCTCTTATTGTTACATATTTGATCGAATGTAATATATCATTCTATTTCGTACAGATGAAAAACTTCCTACCCAACGGTGACACGCTTCACGTCGCCAATTGCTTGCGAACGTAAATTTGCCTTTTGGCAACGCGATTTGCGTCGCCGAATGTGAAGACTGTTGGCGACATCAAAGTGTGTCGCCAATACATACCCAACGGCGACGCACCTCGCGTCGCCGAATGTGAAGACTTTTGGCGACATCAAAATGTGTCGCCAATACATATCCGACGGCGACGCATTTTTGTTGTGTCGCCAATCCTTGTCGCTGAATGTGAAAATTATTGGCGACATCAAAGTTTGTCGCCAATACATACCCAACGGCGACGTATTTTTGGGCGTGTCGCCAATTTGTGTTGCCAAAAGTCAAATTTGTTGTAGTGATGACCGCAACACCTCATCTCTAACCTGAACAGCTTGCTTCCACTGTCCATAAGCTGATTTCACCGAGAAACGCTTATTTGCTGTCCATTTCCATTGCAGCGAGTCCTGTTTAGATGGGCCCAAAACCGTACTTTGCAATCTTTGTTGCAACTCCTCTTCTTGGCATTTTTCCCAATCATATATACAAATGGCATTTTTCCCAATCATATATACAAATGGCATTTTTCCCAATCATATATACAAATGCCTTCCGAATAGAAGATTCCATCTACCAGCCCCACCCTCTTCCTTCATAGCGCTGACCACTTGCTCTTTTTGAGTAGATATTAAAGAGAGTCTGGGATATACTTCCTTGAGTGCTACCTCCCCGAGCCAAACATGATCCCAAAACTTCGTTTCCTGACCAGAACCCACTTGCACGTGAAAGCCCTCTTGAATTATAGGACCAATAGATGAAGAGACATTCCCTATGGGGCAAATATCTCTCCATATGTTCGTGATCTGACCTAAAGCAGGGAGATGAGGAAGCCAGCAACCCTAAACAAGATTGTACTTCCGTTGAATGACCTTCACCCATAAAGAATCCTTGTCGTTCCTAAACCTCCACCACCACTTTGCCAGCAACGCTAGGTTTTGAATCTGCAGGTTCCTCACTCCCAATCCTACATGCTCTTTCTTCTTAGTAATCACCTCCCATTTCACCAAGTGCATCTTCTTCTTGTCCACAGAATCATCCCAAAAAAATTGTCACTGCAATTTCTCAATAGTATGTGCTACACCCACAGGCATTTTGAATAAAGACATATAGTAAATAGGTAGATGACCAAAGTTAGAGTTCAATAGAGTGAGTCAACGTGATTTTAAGGGTACACGCAAGAAATCGGTAAAAAATATGGCCTGGAAGGGCTTGATCTGAGCAGCCTTTCATAAAACAGTTTGGATCAAGTCTTTCCCGGTCATATTTTTTGCAGACTTCGAGAGTGTAACCTTAAAATCACGTTCTGCACACATTATACAGTTTGGATTATCAAAATTTGATCGGAAAAGATGAAGTCCTTAACTTAACAAGGTAAGAAGCGCCCTTATTAGATGCTTACTGTATAATGTACTTCTACCAAAAAAAAAAAATTCATAACATTTTCACATGTTAAAAGATGGAAAGTGATAATGTAAAAACAGTTTTTATTTGTGTCAAAACTGTAGTGTATAAAAAGCCTAGTCTTGTACTACAGTTTTGGTATTAGCAACACCC
>BPLS01011325.1:0-14110 GCA_019656275.1 Rhododendron kiyosumense | reverse complement strand
TGGTTCCTATTTTCAAGCAACGTGAATCAATGCAATACATCTGGCTTCCCAAATGATTCCCTGCATTTGCATCTAATTTCAGTTATGAAACAGGGCAGTGAGGATACCGTTCGATGATTGTAATGTCTAAATCAACGGTTAAATCCAATAACTTCCCAATCCATCGTTTAATCGTTACCCAAACGACACCAGTTCATCCTAAGACGACACCGTTTGTCATAAAAACAGTGTCCTCTTTAATTCCCGTAATCCTCTGTAATTGGTACTCGACTGGGACAGGTTCCGTGTGGTCACCGTACCGTTCGGTGCTACGTGGAATTTTTTCATTGGGTCGCACTTTTTAGGATGTAAACACACCTCCCGCATTAACATTTTATTTATGCTAAATAAATGTTAATGGCACACGTTCTCTGCCCATGTCCCTTCAAATTTGGACGCACGAAGCATGACAGGATTTCATTCCCATGCACGTCTATTGAGCTTCCCAAAGATAGCTACAATAATTTTCCTATAAATGGCAGTTAATGATAGGGTTTAACGAATCAAATTACCCCTCATAAACCCCTTCGAATTTGAGTCTTCTCTGCTAAGAAGTCTTACGTTTATGGACTCTCTTCCAGAAATCAATCTTATCCTAGATAACCTCGATTATCAATCTCACTCTCCCCAAATGTCTCCTCCAAATTCTACTCGAATGTTGGCAGGCAAGATTATTTTTGATAGAACATTCCATACTCCCAACCCATCGTCCACGGGTTGGGATTCTTGTTTAACCCGTTCGAATTCATGTGATGGGTCCAACTGGGGCTCATGGGAAGAAAACTCCGCTAATACCAACACTGGTACCATTCTGGTCAAGTTCGACCAACCTGACCCCACACCTAATAGATTCCATCACTTTCGAACCCTTTTTGCGAGCCAATTCTTACCTCTGAGCGGTAACGACACCGTTCACATGGGCATGCTCGAATCAATCTATTCGTCTCTTAAATTTTCTCCTTTCCTAAAGCAGGAGCAAAACTATCTTGAGCCTGCCCCTTATTGTGACTTTAAACGCATGGCCTAAGCCCAAAAATCCCTCAGGCTCACAGAGGTGCAAACTCCACATTTCTCAGCTAACTTCGAAGAAACCAATAAGTTGGTTCCCCTTCCTGAAGAGCCTGACTGGTTCAATGAGGTGAATAACCTTACCATCATCACCCCTCATTTCCAATGGCAATACGGTTATTCCATCTACCTTACTGACAAGAGCAAAGCTCTGCAGCTCCTTACAGCTTTCTCCTTCTTGGATATCCACATCTTGGAAGAACAAGTCCCACTAACCAATTTCAAATGGGCTTGTGAAACACTGGTGTTATGCTCCATCCCCTCCGCAGTTTCCTATCAAATCCACTGCTTCTTGGACTTTCTACCAGTGATCAAGTCATGGCTCGAAGCCAATACTGCTGCGTATTGCTTCGATCAAATCCTTCAAGACTATGCCGTTGTCAAGGAAATGATTGAGAAGTTGCATGACCAAATCCAGAACTTCACCGCTGAGTCCTTCGAAGTGGTGCCTGGCCATGCAGACAAGAAGCTTCGAAGGCGCTTCAAAAGGCAACAATTGAAGCGTCCAACAAAAGAGGCTAAACTTCGAAGGAAGACCAAAGCACTGGTGCTCCGCTTTAGGCCTCTGTTGGAGAAGAAATTGGAGTTGGACTCCAAGGAAGACATGAGGAAAATGGAGCTGAAATTCCTCCAATTTGCATGGAACAAGTTCCATAACCTTGTTACGTGGTCCTTTCCTCATTACTTCGAGAATAAAAAAGCAACTTCCCAGCACCCAGGCCCTTCGAATGCCTAATTTGTACTCTCCTTTTTTTTAGGAACTAATATTTCCCTTGTTTTGCTTTTTTTTGTAAATACGCAAATTTCATTTTTGTAATCCAGTAGTTTTGCTTAATGAAATTTCTTTTTTTACCCATACGCTGGACTTGAGTTTATTGTTAAAATAGTAATTCTATCAATAATAATTCTCCTAAAGAGAAAAAACCCAAGCAGACCCCAGGATATGGGCCCACTACAGGCCTGGCCCAATTGCAGAAGTATAAAAGCGGAAATGATTCAAAACCGCCCCTTACGCTCTACGCATTCAAGTCTTCTCAAAACTCCAGTTTCTCTCAAAACTCTCAAGAACAGAACCCTCTCTGCTCTGTTTCTTCAACAACGTTAAACCATCACCCGAATCAATGGCTTCTTCCAGCAACCCAGTCCCAGAACATCCTACTCCCTCTCTGGCATTGAAGCGGTTCGTGTCAGGAAAAAGCTAGGGACCGACTGAAAAGTCCTACCTCGACGCCAGAATTTTCATTCCAAACCCTAGCGAAGAAGGTACTTTTATTTTGGGCCCTCAACTCATAGGGGAAATCCCTACTACCCTCTCCCTTTACTATCCTCGATTGGGGGATGCCGATATTCGGGCCTGTTCAAACCTCGACTGGCAAAATTTTACGAGGAAATCCTTCTCCTGTTGGCCCATATTGGACAAGGACTGGAAGATATGGACCACTCGTATGTTGGCCGCGAAGTCGGATGATTTAGAGAAAGTGGGTTTGAAGAATATTATTACCCTCCTTCGAAGGGGGGTCCCACAAAATCCTTCTTTGATTCAGGCCGCCTTGGCCTTTTAGGACCCATCCTTCAACTTCTTTCGCTTTAACTGTGGCATGATGGCACCCACAGTTCTAGACGTTACCCAAATGCTGTGGCTCATTCCATATGGCCCCCAATTCGACCCTACCAAGGAATACCTTTCTCCCGAGGGCTTTGCTCGTTTGACTGCCTCCAATGGAGCTTTTTCCCATTTTTACAATAGGGAAAGAAAATCGACAGGGGAAGTAACCGAGGCCGAGTTCTTTGCCTACATACTCTATACCCTCTGCAACCATATCCTCTGCCACTCTGGAAAAAGGGTAATGAGTGAGTTTATCCCGTTGGCACTGGCACTCGCTAGAGGTGAAGAGTTTGACTTCGCCACCTACTTCCTCGGTCATGTATACAAAGCTGGGGCTAACTTCTACCAGAGGGGTTTGAACTATTCGCAGGGAGGACCCTAATGGTTCATTCAACTATGGCTCCATGCATACTTCCCGGAGTTGGGTCCTTTCAAAGCACCCACATCCCCTGCTGGCACCGTCGAGATGCCCAAGGTTCATGGTGACAACTATGTTCACCCAGAGGACAGTACAACGCAGACCTTGGTGTACTATCTGTGCTTCTTTGCTGGACTTGCCTCAGACAGGAAATGGCCTAATCCATTTCCCACTCTTGTTGGGCTACCATGGCTGTTTGACATTCTGGCGGATAGACAAAGAAGATCCTCTCGAGCCCTCCAAGCATGGAGTAACATTCTCACAAGCAGAGAGATCTTTATTTCCTTGTTGAACACCACCAAGTCCATAGCACATGCAGAGGTATATTGCCCTGCACAATTTGCTAGACAACTGGACTTCGTTCAAGGCATACCCACCCCCTACTGTGGCTCTGCCAATATTTGCATGTCTGAACGATCACCAATCTCGACCGAGCATTTCCTAACGGGGTTTGCCCAAGCCAGACATGCATTGAGGAGGACAGTCATTCAGGAGTTCAGGGAACCTAAAGTGCGCACCACCCCTGCTTTTGACAACTGGTGGCATTCCAACTGCTCCTTCCTCTTGGGGTGTGGTCCCTATAAAAAGTTTCTGGACCACATTGGGTTTGAGAAGTCTGAGTTTGGGCACGGGGGACAAAATGACTCGTCCTCTTTTTTCTCAGACAATGAATTCAGACTGGCTGGAGGGATAGAGGACATTGCTGGAGGTGAAGTTGAACAAAGATTGACTCCAGTCGAAACCTCCCCTATTGCAATGGTCAATCCTCCTTCTCCACCAAGAAGGCAATCCATGAGGATTACACAAAAAAGAGGTACTTGTTTCTGAACATAACTTCTCTTTTGTTGAAACCAAATCTAATTATATTCAACACTGCAGGTGCTACCTCTTCTTCAGAAGGTGCTTCGAAGAAGAGAAGAGTTACTTCTCAGCCCACAGAAATAATTCCAACCAAGCACTACCTCGAGCCCTCAGCTGAACCTCCAGGTTGGTTTCTTTTCTTCTAATTATCCTTTAATCTCCAATATTATTTAACTAAGTCACCTTCTCATCTCCTTCCTTTCAGCTTCGAAGAGAACCAGGACCACCAGGAAACGTGGTCCTCAGGTTTCTTCCAGTGATGAAGAAACAGAGAGTGATACAGAGATATTGGCCTCCAAGGGTAAATTACTTTCTCATTCATGATTCAGTACCCCCCTAGGAGTAAGAGAACTTTACTGTAATTCTGACTCATGAGTTCGAACCTGGTGAAACAAGAAAAACGAAGGAGACCCTCCCCTTTGTAAGGAAAATAAGCCATCCCAAGAGGTATCAATCCCCAAAGAAACCTTCCTCCCCAGAAGAGGTAAGTCAATGTATACTGCACACATATTCATGTGTCTCTTGTGCTCGCGACTCACTGTTAATTTCTTTGTAGGCTCAAGTTGCATCCCCCGTTGAGGCATTGGACCTAGCCCTTGTTCCCTGCTTTCAACAAGAAATGATAGAGCCTTCACTCCAAATGCCAGAAGATGACCCTTGCAAGGTATCCTCTGAATACTCACCTTTCGAATTGTGAAAGGATTCACTCTAACTTACCTTTGTTCTTACAAGCATCTCCTGTCCAATCTCTTTCTGTACAGAAAGATTTTGCTGAAAAAGATATTGACATGCAAACTTTGCTGTCATTCCTTACTGAGCCGACCTTTGCACAGGTCATGGCCAGTTTGGCTCCTTCGAAGACTGTACGGCCACTTCCAATCTTCCAGAGAGACTTCCCCTTCATTCCCTTATCGGTTTTAGGGGAGGAGCCTCTAAGGATAGACCCTACTTCGGTTTCAAAGAGCCATCTCCTCAGCAGTGTTTAGGATCAAGGCTCAAGCTTGCCTTCCTCTCCTTCAAATCAGGTATGCTTGACACCCAATCATACCTTTCCTTTCCTGTTTTAATTCTACTTAACCTCAACTTATGATCTCTATGCAGGTAGCAGAAATTGTCCCTCTTTCTGGAGACGAACCCACATCTTCCTCTTCTCCAATTGACTTGCCCCGAGTAGTATTTGATATATACTTCTTTAAAAGTCAATTGGAAGAATTTTGTAATAAAATTGTTATTCCCACTCCTCTTATCTCTTCGAACCCTTTAGAAAGCCTTCAGCAACTTCTGAGCCCATCCACACCTCCTAACTTGCCTTCCTTTAGGATTAAACATGTTCTTTTGAAGGAAGAAGTTCTGACACTAAAAAGTCTTCTGAGGACTTTAAATCAGTTAGAACTTCCTACTCTGATTGAACATAGTTTAACTTATCACTTCGAGGTGTGCCATCAGGCTTTACTTCTCTCCCAAGGACTTTCTTTGCCAATCAATTCCACTCTTCAAGAGCACCTCAAACAATTTAGTGAATTGATTGCCCATAATCACTTCTTGTCCGAGAGCATTGGCTCAACCCTCAAGAAGGTCAACAAATTAGAAGCCAAAGCACTCGAGACCGCCTCTCGTCTATCTCTATATCAGGCTCGAAAGGATAAGCTTTCAGAGCTTGACAAGAAGATGCAGCGGTTACAAGAAGAAATGAAGAAGGTCGGGGAGGAGATAGCTAAAGTTTCTAGTGGCTTCTCAGAGCTTGAAGGTGAAGCACTAAAGGATGAGTCAATACTCCCACAACTTATCCCTTCCCTTCGAGAGGAACAGAGGAGAAGAGCGGCCCATACGTCACTTTTGGATGCTAACTCTAGTTCTCTTCGAGGACTACTAACTACCATTTGTAATGTAACTAGTCCTTTTCTGTGACTTTACACAGTTTGTACTTTATTCTTTTACTGATTATTCGATTCTCTGGGGCAAGTACACCCGTAATTAAATCAAACATTGTTTTCTACTTTTCTTTACTCAGAAAGGTTGCTGTGCGAACTCCTCACCTACCGTATCTTAAAGAGTCATAAATGACTACTCCCAAGCTTACTAATATAAATAGAGGTATCTGGGAAAAAGAAAACTCACACACATCTTCTTCCTCTGCTTTCCTTCCTTCAGCAACCTCCAAACCACGTTCTCCAGTTAGGGCTTCGGAGAAAACCCATCATGAAGCCTCCTCCACCGTTTTCGAAGAAAAACTTCCAAACATAGCCACATCATTTCTCAAGAGATTTCCCTTAAACCCCAAAGCTCCTAGGTATAGCCACATCAGTTCTCAAGATGTGTCTGTATCTGGATGCTGCTTCGAAGGCCAAAGAATCGAACGACAATGGTCTTCGAAGCCTATCTACCTACCAATGGAGCTTTGAGCTCTATCTCCCTACCAATAGCTGGTAGGGAACTTGAACCAAGTCACAATGAAGCTTGGTTCAAGTCTTTGTATCTCAGTTGGTTGATCCCAAGAGACCCAGCTTTGTGATACTATTAGGCCTTAGATAGGTTTCTCAATGTAATCTTTTAAATCCATGTAATGAATCCTTAGATATGTTTCTCAATGTAATCTTTTGTAACCTTCTGAGTTGATGTAATGAATAAAAATGCTTATTCGTATTTCTGTATTTAGTAATGGCTTTGACGAATGAACTGGTTATTTAACCCTTCGTTACTGTTTTAACCTTGCTCTTGAGATGCCAAATACTAACATGAACGCAATGAGCATAAAGAAGACCAAAGAATACAGAAAATAAAATTTTCCATACTAGCATTTTTTCATTATTTTATTCTCACTGGGCTTCTCCTTCGAAGCCCTCGAATAAATAACAAACAACGTTGATAACGTTCTGAAACACGCTCGTATTTCGAAGACCAACCAAATATAGTCTAAATTAATTCATCCAACTCATTTATTTCCAGTGGCTTCCCAGCCGTCTCCTTGTGAGTTGCAATCCATTAATTATCAGAACGCATGACGTCCAAACGCTCTCAGACCCTTCGTCTTCTGAGCCTTACGTATTTCCACTCATCAATACTCGTAATCATTGAAGTGGATTCTTTGCACTTGTTTGAATATAAATATATACCCATATGTTAATAGGACGATGTATCCTTCCTCTCACTCCCCATATCCAGCTATGGATACTGATCAACCCATTCTTTCTGTCGACCTTGCGAATGAGATGGCTAAGCTAGCCAATATGATTACAGAGCTCAAGAGGGAGATCCAAGCAGAGCTCCAAGCCCTTCGAAGCGAGGTTGAACAGCTTCGAAGCCAGTTGGTATGCGTGGAGACAGCTTCACGTTTCTGCTTGGTTAGGACCTGGGATGATCTCTCAACCGTCCTCTCGGCTCACGAAGCAAAAAGTCCCCCGGAGGGAGGATCTTCTTAAAGATTCTCCTTTGGGACTGTGAGGATCAACTATGATCTTCACTTTTGTTTTTTGAGCCGGAGTGTTTATTTTTTGTTCAGATCCACTTGGATCTGTTTCAAACCCATTTGGGTTTTCTTTTGTTTTCTTTTTTTTATTTTATAAATATAATGGGAACTTTGGTTGGCAATTCTTGACTCTCTTATGGCTTCGAATGCTAATATGACAACTTGGCTGAAATATGATCATATAAGAACTTCAAAGAAAAAACTCCTGAATGTCAAAACCAATTGAAATCATACCGCTATACAACCAATGCTTTGAATTCAGGATTCGCTTTGGTTTTAGCCTAAGATAACCAACTCCGATCGAAACCCTCAAAAACCATCCTTCGAAAGCTACCTTTTATGAAAGGATTCCCATATAGATGGAATATAAGCCTTGAGATGCCTTCCATTCATTTTCCTTCGATGAACATAACCATCCAGATTTCTCAAATGATAGGCTCCTCCTCTCAACACTCTATTGATTTGAAAAGGCCCCTCCCATGTTGGCGCCCATTTTCCTAATCCGTCCCTTTTTATTCTCCTATCCCTGATAGGAAGAATAACCTTCCACACAAGATCTCCTTCATCGAAGCTTCGAAGGGCGACTCTTTTATTATAACTCATTGCTACCCTTACCTTTTGCAACATGATTTGATTTAAAGCTTTTATTCTGGCTTCATCAATATCTTCTAATTCCATGTGCAAGGTTTGATGATAAGACCCTGTATCCAAATTATTTTGACATGCTACTCTTTGAGATCTTACAGTAATCTCCATAGGCAACACAGGATCATGTCCATAAGTTAATGCAAATAGAGTAGTGCCCGTGCTAGTCCTCTTTGTATTTCTATATGCCCACAAAGTGTCAAGTAACAGCTCATGCCAAACCTCTGGGTTCTGATCTACCATTCTTTGGATCCCCTTCTTGATGATCTTGTTGGTTGATTCTGCTTGACCATTTGACTGAGCATAATAAGTGCTAGTAGATATTAATGAAATTCCATGGTTACTAGCAAAATTCTTCACCAGCTTTCCTTCGAATATGGAACCATTATCAACTGTTATCGTTTGAGGGCTTTTAAACCTGTATATGATTCCTTTTATGAAATCAATGACATGGGTTTGTTTTACCTCCTGATAAACTTGGGCTTCCACCCATTTTGTGAAATAATCAGTAGCTATTATAAATTTATGCTTCTCCAATGAAGGAAGATAAATCATCCCAATCATGTCCATGGCCCATGCCCTGAAAGGCCATGGTTTTATTACATATTGCAAATCTGTGACTGGCAAACGCTTGAGTGGACCTGTTTTTTGACAAGCTTGACACCCCTTTGCATAATCTATACAATCTTTGAGGATGGTAGGCCAATAATACCCATATCTCCTTATTAACCATCTCATTTTTATGCCAGCTTAATGTGCTCCACAAATTCCTTCATGCACTTCAGCCATTACTTTAAAGGCACTTACCTTGGTTAAGCTTTTCAAAAAAAGGCCATCCATCCCTCTCTTGAACAGCTCATTGTTATACATTATATAGTTTATTGCTTTCAATCTAGTTGCCTTGTCTGCAACACTGTCTGGTTTGGTTAAATATTGTATCAATGCTTGCCTCCAATCAACATTTTGACTAGTAGGAACATTAATTTCCAATACTTCGAAACCAGCTATTCTGTTTTGGAACATGGGCAGAGATTTTCTCAAAATTAATTGACAAAACTCTTTTTCATGTTCTGACAAAACTCTGAAACCAGATGCCCTTTGATCTATTTCATCAGCTTCTTCATTAAAGAATCTAGGTATATAAGTTAAAGTAAGCATAAAGAATTAATCCATCAATTTCTTAGCATGCTGATAATAAATTATCAACGCTGGACTAGTGCATTTAAACTGTCCATTTAGCTGATTTATCACCAACTGAGAATCTCCAAAGACTTCAGCAACACTCACTCTCAAGTTAAGTAAAATTTCTAATCCTATGATCAATGCTTCATATTCTGCCTGATTATTAGAACATTGTCCCTCATTCAGTCGAAAACTATATTTGGTTTTCAACCCTTGGGGAGACTCCATAACTATTCATACTCCAGCCATTTGAGCAGTTCTCGACCCATCGAACCATAATTTCCATGGCTTAATCTCGACCACTGTGGCCTACAATGCTCTTGGTGTCTCAAGCTCATTTGGATGATCAGCCAAAAAATTGGCCAATGCCTGGCCTTTTACTGATTTTTGTGGTACATATTCAAGACAAAACTCAATCAAAGACACTATCCATTTCCCAATCTTCCCACTAAGCACTGGCTTCGAAAGCATATGCTTAATTACATCAGTCTGAGAAATAACATAAGTTACTCTAGGCAACATATAATGCCTGAGTTTCTTGGAAGCATGAATAAAGCTAAACACAACTTATCTACTGCAGCATACTTGCATTCACAGGAGTTTAAAAACCTACTAAGATAATAAACTGCTCTTTCCTTACCATCTTCATTGTCTTGAGCCAACAGTACTCCTATTGAGTCATGTGTTGCAGTTAAGTACAATTTTACTGGCTTTCCTTTGACGGGAGGTGCCAAAACAGGAGGATTGGCTAGATATCCCTTGATGGCTTCGAAGGCCTCATCATGTTCTCTGGACCACTTGAATTCTTCCCCTTCCTTCAATTTCAACAAAGAAGAGAAGATTTTAGTTTTTCCTGCAGTATTAGATATAAACCTTCGAAGGAAATTTAATTGACTAATAAACCTTTGCAACTCCTTCTTTGTAGAAGGTGGCTTGGCTTCAATAATAGCCTTTGCTTTATTCTTGTCAATTTGTATTCCTTTGTTGTGGACTAAATACCCTAGAAATTTTCCAGTTGACACTTGAAAAGCACACTTTTCTGGATTTAATTTCAACTGATAATGCTTCATTTGTTGAAATGCCTTCTCTAAGTGTTGCAAATGATCCTCATCAGAATTTGACTTCACAATGATATCATCTATGTAACACTCAAGAAAACTTCCAACGAAATTATGAAAAATGGCATTCATAGCCCTCTGGTAAGTGGCTCCAGCATTTTTTAATCCAAATGGCATTTTGACCCATTCAAAAATGTCAATATTACCAGGGCAAGCAAATGCTGTTTTATGCATATCTTCCTTTGCAATACAAATTTGATTATACCCTGAATGCCCATCCAAAATGGACAATACCTTGTGTCCGGCTGAACTGTCCAAAAGTGTATCCACATTAAGCATTGGGTATTCATCTTTAGGGGTTGCAGTATTTAGGTTTCGAAAGTCAACACAGATCCTGATAGTCCCATTCTTTTTAGGGACTAGAACCACATTGGATAGCCATTCGACATACCTTGCTGTTCTAATAAAACCTGCATCTAGAAGCCTCTGCATCTCCTTTTTAACACCTGCAATAGTTTCTGGACTCATCTTCCTGGTTGGTTGTTTTACAGGTTTGAATTGTGGCTTGATAAGTAACATATGCTCCACCAATCCCCTGTCCAATCCAGGTAGTTCCTTGTAACTCCATGCAAAGCAATCTTTGTTTGCTTTCAACAGTGCTATTAACCCAGCTTTCATATCTGGTTCCAGCTGTTTATTAATGAACACTGGATTGGGGTTTTGTTCATCCCCCAATTTTACTTCCTCCAGAAGGTCTTGAGCTTCAACCTGTTCTGGAGAAGTAATCTGAATTTTCTCCTCATGAGGCTTATCATCCTGCATAACATCTTCCCATATGTTGTCTTCCTGAATCAACTGCTCGATCCCCAAAGCAACATACCTCACCAAAGCCAAAGAGTTGGCCTATTCTTCTGCCTCTTCCTTGGACTTACATCCAAGCAGCATCATCTTTTGGGGTGTCTGATTCATAATCAACAGCTTGCTTCAGCTTCGATTTTAGCTCTGCCAATTCTCCCACTTCCATCTCGTTGGTTGGGTAAGTGGCTGCTTGCAGTAATTCACTCAAAGGAACTACATCTGATTTGTACATCTCTGCTTCAGCAAAATTTGCTGTGGCACTAAATGGATGTGGATCAGCTTTGACTCCTTCAACACCCACTTCTTTGCCTTTGTCATACTTAACAATCATTAATTCCTGATGCATAGAGTAAGGGATACATCCATTAACATGAATCCAATCTCTTCCCAATAAAGCATTATATTTAGCATATGTGTCAACTACAAATAAAGCAGTATCAGTCTCTATGCGTCTTACTGCCAATCTAATGGAGATGATTCCCCTGACATGTTGACTTTCCCCAGTAAATCCTGCAATGGATGTGCTAGTTGGAATCAATTTTGCTTTTCATTTTCCTAGCTTTTTTAAGGTTTGGAAAGGCAAAATATTCACTGTAGCTCCATTATCCACCAGGATTCTGTTAAGTGGGACTCCATCGAAATATGCAGTAATATATAATGGACGCAAATGTTGTCTCATTGCATTAGTAGGTAATTTGAATGGATATGAAATTTTCACATAATTTAAATCTATTACCAAGGGGTATTCGACGTCGGACATGGAATCCGGCACAAAACAAGCACTTTCTTTTGAGCTTACCTCCAAACTCTCTTGACTCCGCTCAATCTCACATACCAGGTTCTCGTCCATCTCATTCTGAGCCACTTCTTCCAGGTTACAGTTGTTACATATGATATTCAATTCTTCATCACTCAGTGTTTCTTCAAAACCATCTGTCTTGCCCAAGTGCGACCAAGCATCACCTCGGCCTTTCGATATCTGGCCATTTTTAAAGAAATCTATAGAGCATGGGTACACCATATTCACTTGCATTTCTGATTGCCCCCCAAATTAGATTGTTGCCATTTCTTTGGCTGGTTTAAGTGTCTCAGTTTCCTTAACTTCCTTGCTCTCAGCCTCTTGTGCTGATAGTTCCATGGGTGAAGAGCTTCCTTCGATCCCTTCTTGCTCTACCAACATGGCTTCGAGTAACCCGGACTGGTAACTAGCCAATGAATTGGGAGAAGGTGGATCAAGATCTTCTTCGAGCATGGCAGAGGCCACTTTCTTCAAAGTCTCCCTCTCATGATACTGGGCTCGAAACTCTTCTGGTTCCCTTTTAACCCTGTCAAACCATGGATTAGGCCTTGCTCCTCTGCCTGATTCTTCCCCCGTTGAGGATTCTCCTGATTGGAAAAGCATATATTTTCTCTGGAGCTTCCTCTTCTGAGTTCTTGAGAGCAATGGAACCATCTGTGGTATTTGGGACTTGGGATCCCTAATTAACACCCAATTTCCAGAGTTCGAAGCTGGTGGCTTGAAAGTTCTATTCTCATTCCTGTTGGAGCCTTTGTATCCTTGGAACAGATCAGGCTTGACTTGCTTGAGAAACCAATCAGGAACCCCTTTCACCAAAGTGAATTCTTCTTGTTTGGCTTCTCCTAGTGCCTCAGATGTCTGGCCAATGTTGGCTTTCTTCGAAGGCGGCAACTCCCTTCTGTGGATAGCTGGGGCAAGGCTAGTTGGCACATCTTTCTTCGACGCCAACCAGGGCTTGCTATCACTTGACTTCGCTTGCACTGGAGCCATTCTCTTCATCCCCATTTCCTTAGGGAAAAAACTCATGCATTTTCTATCCAAGTCCTTAAAAACCAGATAGTTGGCCCTGCATCCTACACACAGGCACTCCAAAAATGAAGCTTCTAACATGGGCAGATGATTATTACCTGAGAACCTCTGTGAAGACAAACCATCATTGGTTCGCCTAAAGGGAGTTGGCCTCATTCCCATGCCTCGAGGATGGCCAGCGTATGGCTTGCCCCTTCCATATTGAACAGTATTCATGTTCACCGGTGCCTCCTTATCCTGCCAATATTTCTTGACAGTTCGAGCTAGTGAGGAGGGCACATTGGTGTTGACTTCTTCTACCTTTGCAAAAGGCACTGTATCAATTCCCATAGCCTTCTCTGGAAATTTGATTCTTCCCTTCTTGATTTGTTCTTGAATCCTGTCACGAAAAACATTACAAGACTTAGTTGAATGGGACCAAGAGTCATGCCATTTACAATAAGTCTTCCCATTCTTTTCTTCTGCTGTGGGGAGTTTCACATTCGAAGGCAGCTTGATGATTTTCTTTCTTAACAAGAAATCAAAAATCTCATCAGCTTTTGATATATCAAAAGAGTATATTTTAGTAATCTCTTTTTGTTTGAACTTCTGTCCTAGAGATACATTCTTTTGAATCAAAGGCTCGCAAACACAAGGATCATGCTCTATAATTTCTACAGCATCTATCTCGTAATTGGGGTCCCAATAATATGTAGGGTAGGAAGAATTATGTCTGTCCATATCCTCCTCTAGCAGTGATTCGTATCTAGCCACTTTATAGGTTAGATCTGCAAAGTCTCTAAACTCTGTAGAATCGAACCTCTTTCGAAGCTCTCTTTCTAAACCATTTTGTGTTAATCTTACGAATTCTGCCTCTGGCAGACGAAGTTTGCATTTGGTTTTTGCTCTTTTGAACCTAGATACGAAATCTGCTACTTTCTCATCCGGTTTCTGCTTCAGCCTAGCCAAGTCTGCCATAGAGACTTCAGGTTCAGCATTAAATAACTGTGCATAGAACGCCTCTTCCATCTGAAACCAATTAGTTATTGACTCTAGTGGTAAGTTAGTATACCGTGCAAAAGCTGGCCCGGACAAAGAATTT
>BPLS01011319.1:0-11547 GCA_019656275.1 Rhododendron kiyosumense | reverse complement strand
CAAAGTACGTTATGAAGTCTTCCCCTCTAAGGAATGAGATGAGAGACTTACCTGCTGTTCAGAAAATGCTTAGATTGCTTTCAAAATTCTGAAGGAGTATAATGTAACTTTTGCCCCTGCGGCTAGAGAGAGAGAGAGAGAGAGAGTAAGAGAGAGAGAGAGAGATGTTTTTTGGTCTGAGAGCCGAGCGTAACTTTTGCTGGTGGATTCGGGATGGAAAATCCGATGGGGTACAACGGATTTCGACCGTAGATCCAAGTTTGCCCCTTGAGAGCTCTGGCAAAAAGCAATGGCAGCCGTTGATTTAGATCCAACTGCTAGTAAAAAATTCAAAATACTGAAGAGTTGTTTTATGGAGGGAGTAATATATGAGTAGATGGCTTTTGATGAGTACTAAAAGTCAGATAAATACTCCCACTTTTTGGTTATCCCACTTTTCGGTTTTTTGCATTTTGATTTTTGTCATTTTAGCTTTTTAAATTTTTGTCAAAATGTGTTTTGAATATTGTAAAGTGTTTAGAAGATATGTGAAGAATGTATTTTACGACATGATTAGTACTTTGAAAGATCTGTGCAGAATACATTCTGTAAGTCTTTTTGTTAATCAAAACTAAAAAATGGCTATGATGACACAAATGACAAGACTTAAACATCAAATGGCGGAGGAACCGTCTAGCTACACTCTTTCATGAAATGAAAATTTTGACCGTCTAGCTGCACTCTTTTATGAAATGAAAATCTTGTGACTGCTGAAGATTTACGTAACTTATTTGTCAACATGCCTTAATTAAACAATCTTATCAAATTCAAAAATTGCGTTTTCAAAACGCAGGTGTGAAAAGGGCCCGTCAACAAAGGGGACAACAATTGGAATTTTACAATTACTTTATTTCAATACAACGAATGAGGAGCATTACTCCACAATGGGAGCAACCTCAGCTTGTCTTGTTCACACACAAAGAGAGATTACCTATTATTTTTTCGTGCGTGGCGTAGTTGGAATCTGTGCACAATTACTGTGTGGGTAGATTTTCTATTAAGTTAACCACTAAGTGCCGCTCAGGTATATATTCACGCCATTATATAAAAATATTAAGACAATTTACAAATTTTCGCCAGTTTGACTTCGATAGGCCATTAAGAAGTTTTAACATTATTTAACTACCACTTTATTTAATAGTTTTACGCCAATTCCTTTTTTTTTTTATTCCTTTTTACATTACTATTAATGTAACGGTGGTTGAATAATATTATCGCATTTGGTGAACGGTCTTATAAATAGTGAAATTCCACAGTGTTTTTG
The DNA here is from genome assembly GCA_019656275.1 of Rhododendron kiyosumense. Lineage (NCBI taxonomy): Eukaryota > Viridiplantae > Streptophyta > Magnoliopsida > Ericales > Ericaceae > Rhododendron > Rhododendron kiyosumense. The sequence continues at coordinate 10,244 of BPLS01011319.1, read as the reverse complement.
GCCCGTCATAAAATGTCGATTGCTTCATATCTAAAAAGCTATGACATTGGAAGTCACTACGCACAAATCGCTACCATACGGTCCAACAATGCTCACGAATATTCGATTTTGAATCGTATAACCTGAAGAAGCATTTTTGGCTCATTTGATAGAACTTATCGCATCTCGTGCATCTCACTAGGATGTCAGAAATTCGAGTCTTCCTACCGGCGTGTGGGTGTTCTTTTATCAATATTATTTCTCTCCCTAATGGGGGGGACTTGTAGTTGAGTTTATAGTGGTTGAGTTGTTGGTTTTGTTATCTCGTGAACTTTCACACAATTAATGTAATATCTCGTGGTTTGTATTTTGTAATTGATACTTGATATAATGTTCTCTTCTCTAGATTAATCCAAAAAAAAAAAAATTGCTACCAAATAACATCTTTTATACCGCAAAAGTATTAATATTTGAAATTGTTACAAAGACAAAAGAAAAGAATTCACGACATCACTTACCCAAAAAGAAAAAAAAAAGGATTCACGACATCATATCTCTAAACAAAATTAAGAACAATCTTGCGCTAATCCGGAATTGGCAAGATGCCAACCCCCAAATCACCTACTGGGTCAAGCACAAACCTAATTGAAATCCAATAAAAAAATAAAATCTACCGCTCAAATCTTCATCAGTTAGTAGGTGGGCCGTCACCTGAACACTGTCTTTAGGGCAATATAGTCGCACAGGATTCCATGCAAAAGGTCACGCGGATGTATTCAAATTAAGCGTCTTTAAATTTAAAGGCAAAGAGTCATTAGCTAATGGAATGCTCGCAGAACATTTGAAATTACTCCCTTCGTCGCAAATTAAATAGCTACTGTAAGATAGACCTGGCCCTGCCAAGTGCCTGTTGAGCACATCGTTGTCGAGATGGACAGTTCAGACTGTTGCTTGGCAGCATCTCCAAATCCCTATAAGAAATAGCAGCCCCTTAATGGGATACCACATTAATAGAGTTACACATACAACCTAGAAGCTTAAATTACTATTAGTAATGGAAGTTAGAAAAAAATAAAATTTCCTAAATAGGCCCGAACCTAAGCCCTTAGCCCGGATATTTATGGGTCGCGGGCTGGGCCGGGCCTAGTTTTTTTAACATTGGGTGGGCCCGGTCCGACCCATTTTTTGTGGAGCCCAATGGGCTTGGACTAGGCCAGCCCAATGGGCTTGAACATTTTTTGTGGAGCCCAATGGATCACAGATATCGATATGTATCACTTCTAAAACGTCTAAACTTCTTTTGGCACCAAATTTTCTTATGTTTGTTTGCTTCCCCTTTATGCATTCAACACAGATTTTGAAATCTGAAAAATCAAGAGGATCAAGAATTCCACTTGACACAAACCTTTCAATTCTCTCTTTCGAGATATGTCCCAAACGCTTGTGCTACAATACAAAGGAGTTCTCATTCATTAATTTTCGCTACGTACCATATTTGTCAACATGCAAAGTTTCATTAAACTTTAAGTGAGAGGCATCCAAGTCTAACCTATATATACTATTAACTAGATATCCAGTACCAATAATATTTGAATTTTGGAAAAGACTCAAACCTCTGTTTCCAAATGAACAAGTATAACCGAATTTGTCCAAACAGAAAACAGAAATCAAATTCCGTCTAAATGACGGTATGTAAACAGTCTCATCCAAATCCAAATAAAAACTAGCTTCTAATTTAAGTCTATAGACTCCAATTGCCTCAACACGAACTTTATTGCTGTCTCCCATATAAATGAACCTTTCAGCATTACTGGGGATTCGACTCTTTATACAACCTTGCATAGACACGCTAATGCGGATAGTTGCACCCGTATCTATCCACCAAGTGTTGGGTGGTACTTCAGCTAAATTAAATTCACAGTAAACAAAACTGAATTGATTACCTTTCTTTGCGAGCCACTTGTGATATTTGGGACAATCCTTCTTCATATGACCAACAGTCCTTTTGCAAAAGAACCAGGGAACACCTTTATCCTATTTTTGTTGGATAGTTGTCTGTGAAGTCCCAGCATCTGCAGTTCCCTTAACCTTAGGGTTTAATTTTCTTTTCTTAGTGCCAAATAGCTATGATAATGAATTGTAACATGCTCTTTCCATTTCTTAAGTTTGGAACACTTAAGAACTGGAATATTATTCAAATTGGCAGATGTAGAAGACGCAACAACAAAAAAGCTCACAATTAACTAATATCCATCTACTATATATAGAGCAATGATAATAATAAGAGAACTTGAATATAATTATCATGCAAAACTTGGTCTAATTGTAGGGGCAAATAATCAGATAAATAAAATAAAATTTGATATTTATGTCTTTAATGGTGGGCCCTTTCGAGAAACCTAACGCATCATTATAATCAAGTCTTTGAACAGTAATTACAACATGTACGTGGTCTTGTCACTAATAAGGCTAGTTAACATGAACAATCTAGACTGAGCATGGCCAATCAAAAGCCTTCCTTTGGGCCGACTATTGAACGCATAGGCAAATTCTTGAACTATATTATTCAAAAAATCAACTACCTTATACCGTTTAAAATCCAGCCAGATAATAACCTTCCTTTGGGCCGATCACTACCCACATGGATCTAAACGTAACTTTATGTAATCCAAAACTTTTATCGTCAATTCAAGAAAATCTCCATGAGACCACTTTGGTGGTATATCACTTTAATTTTCCCAAACCCTAGATATGGATTACGAAATAATCTTTATACCCCAAACTAAATTATTTTGGTTACTTTAGATTCAGAATCTAGTTCACTTTAATGGCCATGAAACAACTCAGTAGCAACAGTAATAATTTGCCAACCAACCAATACATCAAAGACAAATCCCGTAGTTGATTTCCAGCAGGCATGCAGCACATGCTTGTACGAAAAGGGGGAAAAAAAAGAGTTTCAGTTGATTCAAGTAATAAACAATAAAAAAACATTAACTCTTATGTTGCCGATTGAGATCTAACCATATGGGTTTGATTATCATGTCCTGCATAGATATTACCAATATAATAATATCCAACATGACCACCAGTACGTGTCTAAACATAAAACCGAAGTGCTCAAACATGTCGGTGCTTTGGAAAAACTTAAACAAACTCATTTACATGTCACAGCCAAATCTATGATTTCTACTCATCACTTAATCAGTGACGTTACAATTAGAGAGCAGAAAAGAATATACAAATTGAACTAGATCCATGGATCACCAGGAAGAAAAATTTATATTTCCCTCAATAATCTGACAAGAGGCTCTGATACCACTTGTAGGATTTCGTAAGAAACCCTAAATCCAAGAACTCATGTCAAACTATTGAAGAAAATAATACTGGATGCATACCTGTTGCCATGGAGGATGAAAACTTTAGTGCGTGGTTATTTGTCTTCCGCCTTCAAAACCCTACTCTTCATCTTGACCTTAGTCTCACACACGATGGGATGGTATGACAAAAGAGGCTAGGGTTGGAGTGGGGACCTTGACCACCTATTTATAAGCCCTGATTCCATCATAACCTATCATAATAGATGAAACCATATTGGGCCCTTTAATTGGTCTCTACATATAAAATAAGCCCGCACCACTTAACACACGTGATATGACCCAAATACGTACTAATAGACACGTGTCCATTACCTGGGTCACATTAATTGAATGATCACAACCTAATGGGTAATACCGATATCACTTAAGCCTTATTCGACAGCATACAATGTTTAATTTCATGATTTATGTAGGTCCACCAACAGAAAATACTAACAAGTAAGCCTTAAGTTCCACCGCCGCCCATATTATGTAGAAGAAGCAATGCATTGAGAGAGTCTCAAAGAGTACAATTACTCTTCTGCTACTCTATTCGCCAAAAATACTAAACCTATCTGCCTCTACCCACTCGATACTTTTTAAAAGAAAACCAAACAAGACAATAAGAACGAGATGCAAAATTGTTACGAACATGCCAACAAAACAAAACAAGATACAAAATTGTTAGCAACATGCCAACAAAAGAAAACCAGACACAAAGTGATTGGTCGGTAACTTTATCGACCAAGCACCATGGATACCACAATTTCAAATCACTATTACAGCTTTATTAAACCAGATCACTATTACAGCTTTATTAAACCAGAAAAGGGAAATTATGCAAATAACATCGGTGAAAATAAACGCTTGACGTCACAGAGGTGTCTCGTGTGGCGTAGTTGGTGGTGAATCTCCTACTGACGGTGCTTGAGTTTCTGTTGCAACTAACTGAGGAATAAGCCTAGCAAGTCTTCTTCTATATGAATCCGGTGGACGTTCCCAAGCAGGTTTGGCTATTGTTCTCGAAATTCTCTTTAGTGGTGCAATGGTTCACGGCTAGACAGTAAAGCAAATGAAAGCTCAGTGGAATCCTTGCAGCAATTTATTTGAAAGAATTGAAAGAATGAAAATGCGCATGTCAATGTCATCGGCGTCCTCCTAGACTCTATAACTAAATAGTGTCTATCTCGTGACATTCGGACGCTGCTGTTTACATCCTGAAAAGTGCCACCCAATGAAAAAATTCCACGTGGCCCCGAACGGTACGGTAGCTTTATGAAACCTGTCCCAATCGAGTATCAATTACAGAGGATTGCGGGAATTAAGGGAAACACTATTTTAATGACAAACGGTGTCGTTTTAGGGTGAACCGGTGTCGTTTGAGTAATATTTAAACGATGGTTTAGAAGGTTATTGGATCTAACCATTGATTTAGACATTATAATCATCGAACGGTATCCTCGCTGCCCCATTTCATAACTGAAATTAAGTGCAATTGCAGGGAATCATTTGGGAAGCCAGACGTGTTGCATTAGTCCACATTGCTTGAAAATAGGAACCACGATCCAGGAAGTGGCCATGAACACCATGATCGAAGTATGCAGGGGAAGAAGGAATTTTGGAAATATCAATATAACCGTTCGAAAGCCCCCTCAACCGTTTTACGTGGCCAACGTGGGTATCAATCGAAGACGTGGAGATCGAAGGCAAACCCAGTGTCTATAAATAGAGAAGTAAAGTGAAGAGAGAAGCCCCCACAAAAAATTCATATCATCTGACAACTCATACAAAATGATTGCTCAGAGATCTATCTTAGATTAGTTTTAGTTTAAAGTAGGATCTTTTTGTAAGTTGAAGGCTTATTTGCATGTAAGATTGCTTTCGATTAAATTCAAGTTCTCTTATTTTCTTGTAAGTTTTTTTTTACCAAAGAATAGTCGTTTGTAAGTCCACTTTTGATTAAATTCAGTGTGCTTATTTTTCTGAATTATTCTTAGAAGAGTCTTAAGAGTGTTTGCATACAAATTTACCTTTGATTAAATTCAGGTCTGTTTGTGTTCAATCATCTTTTCTGATTCGAAGCGCGTCAATCTTTTATTTGGTTGATACCTTAAGGAAAAATCCTCTTAGTTGAGGTAATCGAACGAATAACACAATTGCCTGATTGAGATTAGTTATTTCAAATCAATTTGAAAAGAGTAATTTCTTCTCTGAAGTTATTTCTTTTCTGGCACGCCCGCACACAATCATTTGCCATTTGATTGAGCTAATTCAGCCCAAAACAATTTTTGGCACGCCCAGTGGGACACAAAGGTGTCAAAATGCCAAGGCTTAGAAAGCAAATAGGAACACCCATTGGTGATCTAGCGCCAGAAGAACAAGCTGTGCCAGAACAGGCAGCGGAATTAGGAACGCCTACGAATCTTGGTTTTCCTCAATTGGCTTTAGAAATAGAAGAGCCTCTTTATGAAGAGCCCTCTTACGAAGCACCTCCTGAGGAAGTACCTCCAAACTTCCAAAGAGGACAAGCCAGTGGCAAAGACCACGATAGAGAGGAAGTGTTAAGAGAAATGATGATAGCTTTTCGAGAGATGGCTCAAACCCAAAGAGCCATGATCAGAAGCATGAGAAATAGGTTGCCCAACTTAGAGGCAGCAGGAAATGGCCCAGGGGATAATGGGCAAAACGACCATGCTAACTCGAGCACTCACCAAAGTCCCTTCGAAGGAAGGCTTGGAGAGGATGTTGGTAGAAGTAGGATGAAATCTAGAACAGGTAAGGAAAAGATGTATCCAGATGAAATACCACAATCTTGGTATGAGCCTGTGAAACCTATAAAACCTGTCCTAGAAATTCCAAGACAACCTCATGGTGTCACCATAGGGGTTCAAAGAAACAATAGAGAAAGACAGAGCATGAATCCTCTTTTCGAACCCTCACTTGGGGAATGGGAGGATGATTCAGAACCAGAATTGGTTCGTAAGCCCGAGAGAAGGGGTGAAAACCCGCAATACCCTCGGCAAAATGCCCCAACCACCAAGAAGCCTCTCAAGACAGCTTATGCAAGACATAGGTCTGTTCGAACTAATGAAGCATTTGATGAAATGCAACAGCCACCATATGGGAGGTTTCCTAGAGAGAAACAAGGGGATATAAACACGACAAGGGGAGTTTATGAGGATGTTGTCATAGGACCAGAGCCTCCTATTGAAAATCAGGAGCAAAACTTCCTCATAGGCAATCCATTACTAAGAGACCAAGTCATGGGTCTCATACAAGAGGTTTGTGGACCTCGAACTCGGGGGGTACAACCTCAAGTTTATAGAAAACCATATCCAGAATGGATAGATACAACGTTCCAAATCCCTAGAGAGTTTAAAATCCCAGATTTTACTTTGTTCTATGGGGATGGAAGACAGTCCTCTATAGAGCATATAGCAAGGTTTTCTGCCCAATGTAAGAATTTGGCTCAAAATGGCTTCATGAAGTTGAAGCTATTTCCAAATTCTTTATCTGGGCCAGCTTTTGCATGGTATACCAACTTACCACCAGAGTCAATAACCGATTGGTTTCAGATGGAAGAGGCATTCCATGCACAGTTCTTTAATGCTGAGCCCGAAGTCTCTATGGCAGACTTAGCAAGGCTGAAGCAGAAACCAGATGAGAAAGTAGCAAATTTCATATCTAGGTTCAAAAGAGCAAAAACCAAATGCAAACTTCGCCTGCCAGAGGCAGAATTCATAAGATTAGCACAAGATGGTTTAGAAAGAGAGCTTCGAAAGAGGTTCGATTCTACAGAGTTTAGAGACTTTGCAGATCTAACCTATAAAGTGGCTAGATACGAATCACTGCTAGAGGAAGATATGGACAGACATAATTCTTCTTATCCTACATATTACAGGGACCCTAATTACGAGATAGATGCTGCAGAAATTATAAAGCATGACCCTTGTGTTTGCGAGCCTTTGATTCAAAAGAATGTATCTCTAGGACAGAAGTTCCAACAAAAGGAGATTACTAAAGTATTTTCTTTTGATATATCAAAAGTTGATGAGATTTTTGATTTCTTGTTAAGAAAGAAAATCATCAAGCTGCCTTCGAATGTGAAACTCCCCACAGCAGAAGAAAAAAGAATGGGAAGACTTATTGCAAATGGCATGACTCTTGGTCCCATTCAACTAAGTCTTGTAATGTTTTCCGTGACAGGATTCAAGAACAAATCAAGAAGGGAAGAATTAAATTTCCAGAGAAGGCTATGGGAATTGATACAGTGCCTTTTCCAAAGGTAGAAGAAGTCAACACCAATGTACCATCCTCACTGGCTCGAACTGTCAAGAAGTATTGGCAGGATAAGGAGGCACCAGTGAACATGAATACTGTTCAATACGGAAGAGACAAGCCATACGCTGGCCATCCTCGAGGAATGGGAATGAGGCCAACTCCCTATAGACGAACCAGTGATGGGTTGTCTTCATAGAGGTTCTCAAGTAATAATCATTTGCCCATGTTGGAAGCCTCATTTTTGGAGTGCCTGTGTGTAGGATGCAGGGCCAATTATCTGGTTTTTAAAGACTTGGATAGAAAGGGCGTGAGTTTTTTCCCTAAGGAGATGGGAATGAAGAGAATGGCTCCAGTGCAAGCAAAGCTAAGTGACAGCAAGCCCTGGTTGGCACCAAAGAGAGATGTGCCCACTAGCCCTGTCCCAGCCATCCACAGAAGGGAGTTGCCGCCTTCGAAGAAAGCCAACATTGGTCAGACAACTGAGGCACCAGGAGAAGCCAGACAAGAGGAATTCACTTTGGTGAAAGGGGTTCCTGATTGGTTCCTCAAGCAAGTCAAGCCTGATTTGTTCCAAGGATACAAGAGCTCCAATAGGAGTGAGAACAGGACTTTCAAGCCACCAGCCTCGAACTTAGGAAACTGGGTGTTAATTAGGGATCCCAAGTCCCAAATACCACAGATGGTTCCATTGCTTTCAAGAACTCAGAAGAGGAAGCTCCAGAGAAAATACACGCTTTTCCAATCAGGAGAATCCTCAACGGGGGAAGAATCAGGCAGGGGAGCAAGGCCTAATCCACGGTTTGACAGGGTTAAGAGGGACCCAGAGGAGTTTCGAGCCCAGTATCATGAGAGGGAAACTTTGAAGAAAGTAGCCTCTGCCATGCTCGAAGAAGATCTTGATCCACCTTCTCCCAATTCATTGGCTAGTTACCAATTGGGGTTACTCGAAGTCATGTTGGTAGAGCAAGAAGGGATCGAAGGAAGCTCTTCACCCTCACCCATGGAGCTGTCAACACAAGAGGTTGAGAGCAAGGAAGTTAAGGAAACTGAGGCACTTAAACCAGCCAAAGAAAGGGCAACAATCCAATTTGGGGGGCACCCAGAAGTACAAGTGAATATGGTGTATCCATGCTCTATGGATTTCTTCAAGAATGGCCAGACAATGAAAGGCCGAGGTGATGCTTGGTCGAACTTAGGCAAGCCAGTTGATTTCGAAGAAACACTGAGTGATGAGGAATTGAACATCATATGTAACAACTGTGATCTGGAAGAAGTGGCTCAGATTGAGATGGACGAGAACCTGGTATGTGAAATTGAGTAGAATCAAGAGAGTTTGGAGGTAAGCTCAAAAGAAAGTGCTTGTTTTGCGCCGGATTCCATGTCCGACGTTGAATACCCCTTGGTAATAGATTTAAATTATGTGGAAATTTCATATCCATTTAAATTACCTACTAATGCAATGAGACAACATTTGCGTCCATTATATATTACTGCATATTTCGATGGAGTCCCACTTAATAGAATCTTGGTGGATAATGGAGCTGCAGTGAATATTTTGCCTTTCCAAACCTTGAAAAAACTAGGAAAAGGAAAAGCAAAATTGATTCCAACTAGCACATCCATTGCAGGGTTTATTGGAGAAAGTCAACATGCCAGGGGAATCATCTCCATTAGATTGGCAGTAGGAGGCATAGAGACTGATACTGCTTTCTTTGTGGTTGACACATATGCTAAATATAATGCTTTATTGGGAAGAGATTGGATTCATGTTAATGGATGTATCCCTTCTTCTATGCATCAGGAGTTAATGATTGTTAAGTATGACAAAGGCAAAGAAGTGGGTGTTGAAGGAGTCAAAGCTGATCCACATCCATTTAGTGCCACAGCAAATTTTGCTGAAGCAGAAATGTACAAATCGGATGTAGTTCCCTTGAGTGAATTACTGCAAGCAGCCACTTACCCAACCAACGAGATGGAACTGGGAGAATTGGCAGAGTTGAAATCAAAGCTGAAGCAAGCTGTTGACTATGAATCAGACACCCCAAAAGACGACGCTGCTTGGATGTAAGTCCAAGGAAGAGGCAGAGGAAGAGGCCAACTCTTTGGCTTTAGTGAGGTATGTTGCTTTGGGGATCGAGCAGAAGATTCAGGAAGACAACATATGGGAAGATGTTATGCAGGATGATAAGCCTCATGAGGAGGAAATCCAGATTACTTCTCCAGAGCAAGTTGAAGCTCAAGACCTTCTGGAGGAAGTAAAATTGGGAGATGAGCAAAACCCCAATCCGGTGTTCATAAATAAACAGCTTGAACCAGAGGTGAAAGCTGGGTTAATAACACTTTTAAAAGCAAACAAAGATTACTTTGCATGGAGTTATAAGGAACTACCTGGATTGGACAGGGGATTGGTGGAGCATAGGTTACCTATCAAGCCACAATTCAAACCTGTAAAACAACCAACCAGGAAGATGAGTCCAGAAACTATTGCAGGTGTCAAAAAGGAGATGCAGAGGTGATGAGCACGAAATATTGACATATCGAGATACCCATATCGTATAGGTACCGAAGTAAAAGAAAAGATGAATACTAACTAATCCTTTTTCGGAGGAGTCCGATTGCATTTTG
>BPLS01011315.1:0-10157 GCA_019656275.1 Rhododendron kiyosumense | reverse complement strand
TGAGGCCTGAGCCAAGCTGTTGGCTTCAGTGTTCATACTCCTTGAAATGTGTTTGACAGCTACATTGTCAAAATCTTGAATTAATTGCACTGCTGCCATATAATAAGGCGCTAAGTCCTCACTATAGCATTTAAACGTTCCTGCCAAGTGATTGATTACAAGGTTTGAATCCCCAATAACCTTTACTTCTTTGGCCTCTAGATCCCTAAGGATTTCAAGGCCTATAACAACTGCTTCATACTCAGCTTGGTTATTTGTACATGGGAAATCAAATTGAAAAGACAATTCAGTCCTCAGGCCTTGGGGAGAGATAATGATTACTCCGCACCCTGAGACCTCCTGAGTCCTTGATCCGTCAAAGAGCAGTATCCAAGGAGTGAGTGAGATTTCAAGAGCGTTCAGTCCTACCTCAGACTCTTCGCCGATGTCCACGCATGGATGATCAGCAAGGAAGTCTGCTAAGGCCTGGCCTTTCACAGCTTTTTGAGGGACATATTGAAAACTGAATTCCATTAGAGCTAAAGACCATTTGCCGATTCGGCCTCTCATGATTGGCCGAGACAGCAGGTATTTAACTAGGTCTGTTTTACTCATAATGTAAACCAAAACAGGAAGCATGTAGTGCCTCAATTTTATTGCTGAAAAGTACAAGGCAAGACAGATCTTTTCAATAGGAGTGTATCTCCTTTCACAGGGGGTCAACAACCTACTTAAATAATAAACGGCCTGTTCCTTTCCTTGAGCGTTGTCTTGAGCTAGAAGGCCTCCAACAGAGCCTTCAGCTGCTGAGATGTAGAGTTTCAACGGCTTGTTCTTGATAGGAGGCATAAGGACTGGAGCAGTTGCTAAATAGCCTTTGATCTCATCAAAGGCCTTCTGATGACTTGCCTCCCACATAAAAGTGTCATGATCCTTCAACTTCAAAAGTGGAGAGAAGACCTAAACCTTCCCAGCTAGGTTTGAGATGAACCTTCTCAAGAAACTGAAAGAACCCAACAGCTTCTGTAACTCCTTCTTGGTGGTAGGAGGCTTGGCTTCCATGATTGCTTTAGCCTTATTCTTGTCAACCTCAATCCCTCTGTTATGGACCAAGAATCCAAGGAACTTGCCTGCGGAGACTCCGAAGGCGCACTTCAAGGGGTTGACTTTCAAATCAAACTGTTGCATTCTTAAAAATGACCTCCTTAAGTGTTCCAAATGCTCATCATAGGACTGAGATTTGACGATGATGTCGTCAATGTAGATCTCCATGAAACGGCCAATGAAATCATGAAATATGGCGTTCATTGCTCGCTGGAACAAAGCGCCTGCATTTTTCAGGCCGAAGGGCATTACGACCCACTCAAAAGTCCCTAGGGCTCCAGGACACCTAAAAGCAGTCTTAGTCGTATCGGCCTCGTCAATGAAGATTTGATTATAGCGAGAATGTCCGTCCATGAAGGACAAAACTTTGTGACCCGAAGCTCCATCTACCAACTGATCCACAACTGGCATTGGATACTCGTCCTTTGGTGATGCTAAATTCAAGTTTCTGAAGTCTACACATACTCTAACCTTGCCATTCTTCTTAAGGACTGGCACGATATTAGAGAGCCAAGTGACATACCTGGCTGTACGTATGAATCCGGCGTTGAAGAGGCGTTCAATCTCCTCCTTGACTTGTAAATAGACCTCATTGGACATCCTTCTTGGTGGTTGCTTGAAAGGTCTGAACCCTGATTGGATAGGCAGCTTGTGCTCTACTAGGTCTCTGGATAGACCTGGAAGCTCTTCGTAGGTCCAAGAAAAACAGGACTTGAACTCCTTTAAGAGCTGGATAAACTTCTTTTTCACGTCCTCTGGTAGAAGCTAGCTAATATACACAAGTTTAGGATTCTCTGCATCTCCCAAATTAACTTCTTCCAAGGGATCTTGAACATCAGCCTTTAGATCATCCAACTTGGCTGGGGCTGCTTCAAGGTCTTCCAAACGAATCTCGTCAAGATCTTCAACCAGGTTTTCGTCCTCGTTGATTACTTCGGCCGCACAAGCCGAATGATCTCCTTCTGACTCTTGACTTCCCATCAACCTCCTTTCTAGTAAATAAACTTCAAATTTTGACAATGTGGTTCGAAGGGCCACATATTTCTCTCCTTCTGAAGGGCTTACTGACATTGAGAAGAGTGTTTGAAGGAAGTTGTAATCGGCCTACTCGACTCCGTGATCATTGGACTGATTAATTCTTGAAAAAGTGCTTTCACTTCTTCCGCTGATTTGTTGTTATGAATAGGGGCTATCTTGTGGCAGCCATACTTGTCAAGGCCTGCCACCTTCATTGGACCAACCCCCTCATCATATAAATGGGCCTCAGCATGGTTGGAAGAGGCTTGAAAAGGTCTGCGGTCAGCCCATATCACCTCCACATCATCTTGATTCCAGAAGATAATACATTGGTGAAGGGTTGAGGGGACCGCTAAACATGAATGAATCCAATCTCTCCCCAGTAGAACGTTAAAGGAAGAGTGAGAATTAACAACAAAGAAAGGTGTTGTTAAGGTCTTGGACCCTATCGTTAGGTTCATGATCAAAATACCTAGGCATGCCGTTTCCTTCCCAGTAAAGTCAGTTAAGGCGGCGTTGCATGAGACCAGGTCTTGATCTGTCTTCCCAAGTTTCTGCATCATGAACTTGGGCATGAGATTGGCTGCTGACCCGTTGTCTACCAAAATACGATTAACTGGCATCCCATCAAGGCAACCAGCAATATACAAGGGCTTGATGTGCTTGTTCATCGTAGGACTTGGCCTTTCAAAGATCACGCTGGCTGCACGATCTTCATTCTTCCCTTCAGTCTCGTCCTTCAGTACGATCACCGAAGGCCCATTCAGTCCTATCGAGAAGGACTCGTTGAGAATCTCCGCTGTCTGCCCCATCTCTATAACGTCTCCCTCCATGGCCGTTGGAGTGTTGTCTTTAGCTTCTAGATCTGCCGGTAGGATCACAACCATGTTACATTGCATATTAGAGCCCTGCCAAGGCACAAACACCTTAGCCTGTGGATTTAACTTTGACTTGCCCCCCGAGTCTGTCTTCCTCGGTTCAAGGGCTGTCTTCTGGAGTAAAGTGACTTGTCTTGGGGAAGGCAGTATTCTTGCCTCCTCGAGAGTTCTTTCCAAGAGAGGTTGCGTCTTGGGTGCAGCGGCTTGCTTGACAGGCGGTTGAGTAACTGCCTCTTTGTATGTTTTCCCTATAGGAGGCTGTTTCTTTGGTAAAGTTCTAGGAGGAGGCTTAATGATTGCCTCTTCCAGGGTCCTTTCCAACGGCTTGTACACTCTTCTAGCCTTAGGTTCTTCAACCATAGGCTCTTCTACTGGAACTTCCATTCTCGTTCTCCCCCAAGGATCATCTTCAATCATTGGGTCACCCAATAGATCTGTCTCCTCTCCAGCCCTCCTAGCTGCCTGCCTAAAACGTTGGTGGCGCCTCTTTTGAGATCTAGATAACGGTGGAAGTTCAGAAGGAAATTTGGGATGTTCAACCCTGTGCCACTCATTTGGAGGAGTGGCTGGAGGTTTCACAGCCCTTGGTCTGTCCTTAGAAGGAGCAGAGATCCGTAAGTTGACGAGCTCATCTTCAATTTCAACCAATCCTGGTTGAATTCGGTTGAACACAGATTCGCGTACAACCTTTCTTCCTTTAGCCCTGTGAGACTTATTAGGACTTGGCTCAGTCCTTCCCATGATAATGCTCTTCATGGCCGGTTTGCTAGGGATGGCATGATGTCCGCACTCTGAACACACCATGGAGCAAGTTGGTTCTCTGGTTTCCTCACCCCTGAAGGTCTGGACCACCAAGAGTTCTGCTTTTCGAACCTCTTAACCCGCTCAGTCCTGACCTCCCTATCATCATTATAGGGATCCCAGTACCTGCCTGGGTTGGACTTGTAAACTGCCCTGGAAGGAGCTCCCAAACTTATCTTCTGCCTAGGCACAGCCCTAGGCATGTCTCTCATGTTGACAGAGACCATATTTGTACTCAGCCTTGCCGGAAATGGATTGCCATTTACCCCCATGGGCTGTTTCTCTTTCTCGGGGAATTTGAACTCTCCCCGTTCAATTTTATTCTGGATATCATTTCTAAATACTATGCAGTTATTCGTAGTGTGACTCCAAGAATTGTGATACTTACAATATTCTTTGCCCTTCAGCTCTTCAGGTGTTGGAATCTTATGGCCAAAGGGCAGTTTGAGCAACTTGTCAGCCAAGAGTTGATCGAAGATAGCTTCAGCCCTGCCAACATCAAAAGTATAGGCCCTGGTTGGCCTATTGAGTGCGTTCTGAGCAGGTTGCTTCGTTGGCTCCATCTTGACAAAGGCCTTGCAGATGTATGGCTTCTTGTTGATGATCTCAGCCACCGCTACGTCTGGTTCTGCCTCTGTTTCGACCGCTGCCACCTCGTAGTTAGGGTCACGGTAGTATGTCCCTTTGGAAGCTGTCTTCTTATCCTATTCTTCTGCCAAGAACTTCTCATAATGAGAAGCCTTGGAGGATAGCTCGAACAAGTCTCTAAACTCTGTTCCGTAGAACTTCTTCTTCATCTCAAAGCCCAAGCCGTTTAGTGCCATACGCACATATTCGGCCTCTGGAAGAACTATCTTGCATTTGAATCTAGCAGTTTTGAAGCGCAAGAGATAGGACTCCACGGACTCGAGATAGGTTTGACGATAGCACGACAGGTCTGCCAACGTCACTTCTGGTTCTACCCGGTAGAACTGTTGATGGAACATCTCTTTCAGTTGTGCCCAGGTCTGCACCGAGTTGGGCGGCAAGTTGATGTACCGTGTAAAGGCTGTCCCAGTAAGAGAGTTGGGAAAAAGCCTCAGCTTCAGAGCATCAATGGTTCCTGCCTCACCACATTGAACTTGGAACCTGGCAATGTGTTCGACTGTTGACTGCATGCTTTCTCCATTGAAGGTCTGGAATTCTGGGACTCTATAGCCCTTCTGGAAAGGTGTACCGTCCACCCCTTCGGTATGAGGCTTTCTGTACATAGGCCTTCCCAAAGGTCTGAAACCAGGCCCCAACTGCTCCTGGAGCAAGTTTAGGACTTGATCCCTTCCCATAGTCATGTTCGGCGCAGGAGGCAACTGCTGCTGTGCCTCTTGTGCATGCTGGTTCTGGATTGGACTTTCCTCCTTATCATCAGAGCCGTGAGGAGTGTGAGCGACTCATTTGTCCTTTCCAGAGCCCTGGCCTCTTTGTGAAGGCCTTTTGTCAGTCTTATCCACCTTGTCAGGTTTGCTCTGGTCCTCGACCAAAACAAACTTTTGATCATTGCTTGCCGAAGGCGTTAGAGATCCTCCTATCACAATCTCCTTCTCCTTATGCCCCTCGAGTGCAGGGCTGTTGGACGAAGTAGCGTGATAAAGCGTTTGAGGAGGGGGGGTACCCCCAATAAGCCAGCTTGGTCTTGACCGTTGCCAAAGACGCCAAACTACGGAAAGCCCTGCTGCTGAGGAGCGAGCGATAGCCTCTCTGTAAGCGTAGCAACCATTTTGTTGACTACTATGGTCAGAGGTTCCAAGGACTGAGTAAACGACTGGGAGATTGACCCCGTGACGTTGTTGGAGATCTCACGTCCTGCCATGAACATATAATTTTTGACGCTGTCGGTAGCGTCGTTAAGATCTTGGGCGCTGATCTGAGGACCAACTTCCTCGAGTAATGGCACGTCGACTGCCACTCCCTCAGGACTTTGTGGTGGATCCGGGATGGGTGGATCCGGTTGCTGTTGTTGTGGCTTCCTGACCATGATAAAACCCTTAGACGATTAGGGTCCCACCGGGCATGCCAAAAAGATGTTTGGCTCTAAAGTGGCTCAAGGACTGAGCGGGCGTGCCAAGACTTGTCGCGTCTAACGTAAGGGCTGAGTGTCCCTTTTCTTACTTCGAATCTGTGAGGGCGATAGTGCTGCAAACCTAAGGGTTAGATTGTAGTGAAGGTTCGTGGTTTTGCCTCTATGAGCGAGGACTTAATAATTTCCTAACCGTGTAGGAAAAGAAGTAGCAACGTTGAATGACTTTATTATGTCGTAATAATAAGGTCGGAGGTATGAGAGAGATATGAATAATTTTATTACGTCGTAGTAATAAAATTGAGATACAAGAGAGATAGAAATGAGGGAAAAATGAGATAATTGCTTCGCTGGGAAGACTTTGGTTGCTTCGCTAGGAAGGCTTTGATTTTAAGCGTTGAGCTTGATTGGTATGTGGACCCTTTTTCCTTCTTGTCTTCTAGTATTTATAGGCCAAGGGTCTTTGATTTTCTGCATGTAAAGGGCTTGCTGTTCTCTTCCCGTTGCGCCATGTGTCCTTTATAACTCCCAACTAATTTAGATCATGGGGTAATGGGTAGTTAATGGAAGTTACAAGAGATCATGGGTAAATAATGCACTGGTCCAGATCTGAGCCGAATTTCTGTCTTCACCATCAGCCGACATGTGTCTTGAGTAAGCCTTAGATGTTGCCATGTGTCCGTAAAAACTACCCACTAACATATTTAGTGGGATCATGGGTAATTATTGGAAGTTAATAACAATTTCCCATGTATTTTCCTCCACCATGAGCCGTTAAAAGGTGAAAAAGGCCATTTAAGATGATGGGCCTATTTTCTCTCCTTCTTTTGTGGTAACGAAAACTTCCAGCCATTTGACTCGGTCAAATGGCTTTCACCAAGCAACAATATCTCTCTTCCTCTCCACTTTTCATGGGCCACTTGGGTAATGGGCCATTTAATTAATTTAAATGGCCCTTTAACATTCTTAACCCATAAAAATACTTCTTAAATTTAAATAAGTCATGGGCCAACTAATTTTTTATGTAAATAGGCCCACGACTTTTTAAACTTGAGCCCGAATCCGATTAAAATTAATTGGGCCCATGCAACATAGGTTTGGCCCATTAATTTAAACCCAATCCTTTTGTATTTCTTGGCCCAATTTAATTAAAAGATGATTAAATGGCCTTCCAATGCTCGCTTAGGACTGGGTGCCAAAAACGGGTGTAAATATGAGTATTTCGTAATTTTGCCCAAGAAGATAATATCTTTGTCTCGAAGATCCCATGAAATTTACAATTTTTGCTTGATATTTGACCCCACTGCAACCAAATCCTGGATCCGCCCCTGCTCCAAAATCCATTCTCATAATGGGATGCCAAACACCCAAAATGAGAAAATGAGAAACCAAAAATAGGGAAATGGGGTTCCCAAATACCCCTACTTTTTAAGACTTAACAAAAAAGTCTTAAAAAGTATTGAGAGGTGAAATTAATGGGAGAATCCTCCAACACCTTTAACTTGGCTTATAATTTCTCACAATATGTGCGGGGATTTACATTTTTTGTGGGTATGAGCAACAATTAAGATGGTTTCCTTACCTTCCATGCATGTGTATTAACTGTCCATTGTTTTTGTTGTCAGCACATACAAACTGTCATTCCCCAAGGGAATTTCCAGGAATCTTTGCACAAGGCATAGGCTTCGTTACATGTTTCAAAAAAACGATTTTTTAATTTCTCTCATGTCTTTTTAGATTTTACACTTTAGTCCACATATTGCCATCCGAGTCATCCACTGGTGAGAGGAAAACCAGGGTACCATTTTTTTTTTCGAACCAGAAAAACCGGGGTACTTGACCAGATGATTCTGTAACTGCACTTAGACGAAGTGGGCTAGTGAGGGTTTTTTTTAGCCAGTGTTCATCCAACTAAGGCTTCTTTTTTATTTTCACAGGCTATTGAGGTTTGGATGCAACTTCAATGGACATTGTAGATTCTTGCAACATATGGACAATAAACGGTGAGAGCAAAAACACACTTCTTTCTTTATTGAAGAGGGCTGTGTTTTTCTTTCTTCTTTGGTTCTTGTTTGGACAATCTTTCGGCCTTTCTAGAATAAGCCAAACGACAGTAAAATTTAGCTGGATGACTACTTAATTATCAGATGGTCCTAAATAGAAAGTTATTCAAACTTGGTATACTTCAAGTTCAATCGAGCTCCAAGGACAGATCTATCTGACAAAGAAAATCAGGCAATTTCACTAGCTCCCGCTGCTTCCATTTATGGTTGTCCAAACAGACCCTTAGAAAGTTAAGTTGAACCCAATCCCATAACTACATTACAAATTAGAGCACATCAGACCATACAGGACAATTGCAGAAGAAAAATGTCGGCACATATCTCAGGTATAAAAGTTCGTAAGCAGTTGAGAAATATTCTCAACCAGCAATTGAAGACAAATCTAGACTACAACTTTACAGTGGGAACACAAATTCCTGTGTCTCAAATACTTCAACAGTCACTACTTCAACCTCTGCTATTAGTACAGTACCAGTTCCAAAATGGAAAGTGCCGTGCCATTCTTGAAGTAGTGGTAAGTTTCTCATACTGAAGGATTAGTAGTATGTTGACCACTTTTCTTCTGCTATTTTATTGGCAGAGACAAGAACAGAGAAACTGGTAATCGACGATAATTGCCTGGTGGAAGAGTGTTATTGAGATTTTGCAAGAGACCGGCTAGAGACACCGTGCAACAACTTGACAAACCCAAGGAAACTCAGCTTTCCATCTGTGTGTCTAATCCAGTCATGAAGAACAGCATGAACTGGGACGGATGGGCTAACGCCTAGTTCCTGAAACAAATTTCCAAGATACTACAAATCAATCTACGATTTTGCCGTTAACTGGAATCATGAAACTCATAAGCCTACAGTATAACTTGGTCGACCCCATTTTCTTCTAACCATCTAACGTGGCCATTGGCATACCCACTACGCAGTACATTAGACGGATGTGGGCCCCTCGCATTATAGATCGTGGATGTGTTCCATCAAATGGTAAACACAATGAGACACTAAGGGATAAGGGAATGTGGTCACCCTAGCATTTCCTGTAAAAATTGTATACGTAGGAAGTAAATATAGAAACACTAAGATCTTGCATCAATCAAGAACCGGGATAAATCAATATGGTGCCATGCAGTGGCGGTTGCAGGAATTTTAGTTATTTGTGTTAGATAGATCTCTAAAATTATTTTTAATCTAGGTTGAGCTGAAAAATCGATTATGTAATGAGCTAAATGGAATTGAGTGTTTGGAGTCATCAAGTCGGTTCAAATCAACCTTTTAAGGTTCAAAACAAAAAGACCAAGACATTTTGGGTCTTCATGTATTATTTAAGAAGTTCCATTGTCGGTCTTAGTTTTGAGGGTTGCCAATTGACCACCCTTTGGTGCCCAAGAACAGGAAACAACTTACCGAAGCCAGTTCCTCAATGACAATAGCCCTGTTCCCATCACTCTCAAAAAGTTCATAAGCACAACGAGCGTGTTGCTCCCACCGTTCAAGAGCCTCAAGCTGATGGACACTTAATGAAGCCGCACAGAATTCCTCGAAATCCATCCTTCTATACTGAAGTGCATTAAGCTGCCATAAAAGAATGCCAGTTAAAAAAAACCTGTCATAAAAGAAAGGGAAAACAGTATACCACTCCAAACAACAGAACACCATAAAGAAAATAAAAGCCGTTTATTGCAGCATAACAATCAAAGCACATACTGATGCTAGATATTCAAGGACATGGGACTCCTTCATAGCATCTGTTGCATTTTTAGTCAAGGCCTGACCAAATCATCAAAACAAACAAAACCTGAGCAACATTTCCACCAATTTTACCCAGAAAAAAAAAACATTTCCACCAAATACAGTATAAATATGCAACTGTCTTGCTTCAACCAACCGCTTTGATATTATCGAAGCTTATGGTGCCATTTTTGTTTGGTACCAATAGTGCATACTGCTCCTTCAAATAAAATAGCTCATCCACTGTCAAGGTTTTGGACAAAGCCTGCCAAATAACATGAGAGAAAAAATGAAACACAAACTACTAGAAGTATTATGTATTAACCAGTCAAGTACAAACCACAAACGGCATAGGAAACAAATAAATGCAAATTAATTAGGCTGCTGATTTTGCCACTCTCTTTTTTGTTAACGCCACTCCCCTGCAAGTGTATTTTTGGTGCAAAAATACACTTGCAGGGGAGTGGCAAAATCATTTCCCAGTAATAATCTCTGCAAAAACATGACTAAACAAAACTGAGAGAAGCAAAACTTCAGATGG
>BPLS01011313.1:0-20752 GCA_019656275.1 Rhododendron kiyosumense | reverse complement strand
GTGTTTGAAATGGGTTGAGATGTTGATTTTGATTGCTCTTCATAGTGATAAATGGTTGGATTTCAAGTGATGGGAGTGAATGTCATTAATTTTTTGTATATATATATTTTTTCTTTTCTCTTTCTCAAATTAGCTACTTTTATTTTATTTTATTTTATCTTTTTTTTTTGTGAGGACTAACATTGCAGGATGCTTCATTCAAGTTGGGGGGTCTTCTTCCCACTATGTTATTTCTTGCGTAGTTCTCCGTTCAGAGGTGATATCTTCCCTTCTTTTTCTTTTATGGCCTATATTTTTTATTCTTTTGTATTCAATGAGGAAATTGAATAGTTTAAGTTGGGGGGAGGGATCACTTTGTTCTTTATTTTGTTATTAATTTTTTTTTAAAAAACTTTGAAAATTAAAAAAATACTTGTTGGATCCTTTCTGCTTGAGACTTGGAGATTGCAATGTGTACTTGTTGGTTGCTTGTGCTGAGAATCTTTGGGCATTTCTTGAATATTTATGTTGCATGGTAGTTCTTTTTGCTAGTTTGGTGATAGGAATTTATCCTGGCATACATTCTTAATATTTTTGCACTGCACGTTTCTTGGACCTTGACTGCTTGTGAGTTGTGACTTGACTGCTTTCAATGGCTAGATTAGTGGAGACTGTTGCCCATGTGAGCTTTAGTGCCGTACCTTTCTTTGAAGTGGTGTCACATAAAATCTTTGTTTGTCGTAAAAAAAGGAAGCTAGATTGTTGTCGATCTCATTATCTTTGTCGTCAAGTATTGGGACTCAATGCATGCCTATTATTATTTTTTTTGGGAAAGGGAAGTTATATGGTTGTATTGCCCCTAGTAGATGATAGTAGGCCATTTTTTTTTGTGCATTGAGCCGGTTCGTTTTTTTTTTCTTAAATATTTATCCTTGTGAGCCACATTGAGCCTCTTGCATGAGCCTTTTTCTTGTTAAACTTCACCAACCAAATTGTGTTTTGAGAATGGCGAGCTAATCATGTGAAGGTTAATTTTTGAAGAGAATAGGGTAAGTGTTCCGAGAATGTTGTACTCGAGTTGCGGTGTTCTTCCATGTTAAAGAAAAAGAGGTTGAAACTTGAATAAAAAAAAAGATAAGGGAAGACACCAATATACTTGTTGCAAGAAAGAAACAAGTTATTTCATTATGGACTTGTGTGAAGGGTGAAGAATATGAGGGATATGGCAGAGTTGAAAAGAGTTACCGAAAGATGTGTTCTTGAATAAAACTTGAAAATTTCAAAGGAAAAGAGCTCTGGAAAGAAAGAACGTGAAAAGAAAGCTGCTACGTAATGTTCTAACCCTAAAAACGGAGTTTCGGGGGTATTTATATAAACCCCAATTATAATGGAAAATAAAGAATAATAAAAACAACAAAGACCAAAGTTCCCCATGGAGCCTTCGGCATCGATGCTGTAAATGGGAGTATGGATACACATGTTCCTGTTAAGCTTTTTTCTCGATGGGCTCCTCCGTATTGATACTGAAAATATGTGCATAGATACACATGAAACTGTTCAGCCGTGGATCACTTCTACACCCCATCGGATTGATACAAGAAATTATAGTATGGACACCGCACATGCTAACAGCATCCCCCGAGCCTTGCATGCATGTGATTTGCCCACCCGACGTTTTCACTACTCAGCTTTGGCGTCCTGTCAACGTATGAACCGGGTTCGAAACCACTCATTCCAACCTTGGCGCTAAAATCGCCTTATTACCTGCGAAAATTATAAAAACACAAAACCAAAACAAAGCACGGCATCAAGTGGAAAATGAAATAAAAACGCACCTTTAATGCGCTAATTCGCCCTACTTAGGCACTCATATCCATGATATCACGCGCCTATCACACCCTCCAACTTGAGCGTTGCTAGTCCCGAGTAACGAACGAACAGAAAAATATTAAAACAAAAACTAAAATAGCAAAAACGGGGATACGAGGGTTATGCAAACTTAAAATTAATTAAGCGGCCGAAAGGTTTCTGCGTCACTCTCCTCCAACTTAAACGCATGCATGCCTTGGTAAAAAGATGAAAAATATCAGTTTCGAAACATATGCAGAAATAAATGCCCCACACTGGCAATGTTGGCACACTCGCTCACCGGAACTCTCAAACATCCCATGAGAAAGCATTTGGCGAACTACGTGAGATCGAAACAAAGGTCCTCATGCGCCAATCAAAAATAACGCTCACAAAGAATACAGCACGAGATAACAATCACGATTCCACAATATGAACAGCATTAAATAAATCACATGCATCCACGAGAGTTAACAACGTGTATAAAATCTACTAAGGACTTGATAAAGCTTAAAATGACCGTGGTTCTAAACAAAAGGGAGAGACATGCAAAATTAGGTGACGGCCTATAGTAGCGCACGGTAAACTACCCAAATTGGCCGCCACCTTTCCCCTTAACTACCAGCGTGCACCCATTGGTGCCAATCAAAACAAGTCTAACAAGGAAAATTAACATCTACAACTAAATTAGTACAGACCCAAATACTAGAAAACTAAACAAAGTCCACCGACACTAAAAAACATGAAATGACACCACAAAATAACACCACCACCACCACCTAGCCTTAGCATCATGGATATCCAGCTCAATCTAAATCACTCCCAGCAAAGTCATCACTAACCTCCAACTCCGGAAGCTCAAGATTTTGATAGGGGCTCGAAAACTGACCGGTGACACAGCCATACAACCACTGGTTCTGGTAGGCCAGTTTGTGCTGAGTCCTCCCGATTTGACGCACCTCCCTTTTTATCTTCTACTGGCTCTTCGCCATGGCCACCGTAAGACAGAAAATTTTCTTTAACCAAGTGTTCGAGTTAGTATTCGCTAGGGGCTCAGTCAACAACGCCCCCCGCCTACCCCTTGTACGGTTGATTGAGATTAACTAAAACCTAAGAATTGATTGTACTTTTCAAATAATTAAAAGAAAGGTACAGTTGTAGAGTTCATAGTATTCGCAACCGGTCCAAATTAACCTGCTCCATTCGATGTTCTTAAAAACGTTCAATTTTAGATTGGAAGAGATACCCCACAAGATGCGAAACCCTGTGGTCGCCGTTTACCCATGTGTAGTGGAGAATGAGTTTTGGACCCCCATTCCCCCGTTCACATAGGCTCCGACAATGCCCAGGTTTGTCCGCGGGAAGTATTTTTTCAATCTTAAACCATTTTTGCATTGTTTGAAAATAGGAGCAGTGCCCGAACTGGTCTCGATGTGCTAATCACCCCGCAATCCTACCCATACGACTACTCACTTATTATTAAACCAGAAACAATAGAAATCCTGAATTGAAACATACTTCTATTAAGTGAGATGAAAAATAAACAAGAAATCTAAATTAAACAAGAACCAACAAACAACTTTTATAAAGAACAGAAATTAAAACGAATTACTGGAGTGCGAATAATTAAACGAAGCTTCAAAACTGAAAGGGAAAACTCGGAACAAAAATAAAAAATATTAAAAAAAAAAAGCTAAACCTCGCAGCCCCTCTGTTGATCTCGACAGTCGCCTGTTCCGCGTGATTCCAAGAAAATATCACAGCAGTCCCTTTCATCGTTTTGTCCGTACGTGGGAATCCAAGAAGATTATCCCAGCGCCTTTCTTCTCTGACAGCGTGATTCCAAAGTCGAGAGCGCAGCCCTTTACTTTCTCTGTTGTGCGTGCATGGGCGATCCGTCAGCAAGAGCCCTCGCCTCCTTTTTATAGTCTAAAACAGAAGTCCTAGTATTGGCCCATTGATAATCTTAATCAGATACCTCCCGGCCTCCACGTTTCCTTCGTGTCCACAAGCCATATTCCAATTCTCCAAAACCAGCCCAACATCATTGGCCCATGATAATTTCCAGCCACACCCACGTGCAAAGGCTAGCAGGAATTTGATCCAATGCTTCTCGCTTTATTTTATGAATCGCTTGATTAATTTCATCGGCGCCGGCTTTGCTTGACACAAAATAAAATTCAACTTGGCACTTTAGCTCCAAATATTATTCATCTGCTCCATGAGTTTTGAAACATAAATAACAAGTATCAAACCTCAAATAACATACCAAATGGACATAACATGTATAAGTTAAGGAGTGCAAATAGGCATATTTACGCATCTATCACTGATCACCTTAAGGTCGTCATCCCATCAAATGGTCAAACACTCCAGTTAGCTCCAAGTGGATTAAAAAGTCATGTTTTCACATTTTATCAAGAAAGAACACTACTCCTATGTATGTTGACACGCTTTGACGAAATTCAAAGGTTTTTAGTAGCTTAGATCTATTTCTTTTGGCTGCAATTAGTAAACAATTTGTAGTAAAAGATTCTCTACTTTCCTCATTAATTTTTTCGGAAGGAATGAGATCTTCTCGAGTCATGCAAATAGCCAGGACCAGCCTAGTTCAACCTTTTTTGGGATCCTTTTCGGCCTCAGTTAAGTGATCTGAATATCGTTAATATTTAAGACCTCCCCGAGAATTAAAACCTCGATGAAATCCAAATTAATCGGATCGGATGTCGTTTGGGGTATGATTATGATTGAGCTAAATGGGTTTAGATTCAATGTTACAATATTTATATGTTCCAATATAAATGTGTTTCAATGACCATATCAAATGATATCCAATGATTCCAATCAACTTTATGTTTGTCGATGCTATAGTTCTTGACGAGGTATACAATTTGAACAATTTGGATCATCAAATGGGACTGGAGAAGGCCCCAAAAGTGCTAGTACATTGGACTGGTCCAGTTTATATGCATGATTGGAGAGGATCTCATTCTATTTCAAAATACGATAAGTAACTGTATAATACGTGGAAGACCTCATAAAGATTTCTTTTTATAAATTGTTGATTTCAAAGATGAATTTCAAATAAGTTGTATTTCGTGGGGGGGGGGGGGTTGCGCGGCTGCTGCTATCTCGGATTTTTGGGCCCACCCCAGCCTCGCACGCTGCTGTCCCGGATTTCTGGGCCCACTCCGGTCTCACTTCGATAATCGAAAATATTCACTTTGTATAGCTCGTCGAGTAGAACAACTACACAAAAAATCAGCTTAATTGAATATCATCAACTATGTAAAGGTTGTGATCTCTAACTGGCCCTCGTCTCGAGAATGAGTTTATGCAATTCAAATAATTCATTTTATAGAGCTCGATGCGTACCATGATCTTGTGAAAAATCAAGTTGATTAGACTAGTAATTCATTACTTTCATTCAGGGTGAGTTCTCCTAAACTTAAAAAAAATTAAGTTGTTTTGTCCTTATTTGATTTTTTTTTGTATTTGTTAGTTTTGCGCCTAATTTTTATGGATTATTAATTTGTTTTGACAAGAGGAATCGAAAAAGTATTTTTTTTATTTTTATCCAAATATTTTAAAAAATAACCACTTTTTAACAAAACAAGTGAAATAAGTTGACTTACACGCTCACTTGGAATCTAACGCAAAGAACTATTTTCCTGCTGCATCCATCGATCTTAAATTAAAACAAGAAAAAATAAAATAATTCTTTCCCTAAATTAAATTATGAACACGTGAAACAAGAAAAAATAGCTTATCCAAAAAAAAAACCAAGAAAAAATAATTTCTGTTAGCCCAAAGGTTTCTATGGAATACCTTATTGATTTTGATGATAACAAAATATATTTTTATTAAAAAGAAATATAATTAGTATTGTGATATTTGGAATACCTTAATGTTTATTTTGTAGGATTTGGTTGAAGTGCACATGGAAAGATTGCTACACCAAATCACTATCTTCAATGGTCAAGATAAATTGAAAGGAGGAAGATTAAGGACAAATCTTCTCCTAATTTTTTATTGGCTATAAAGACTCATATGGAAAGCAAATATTAATCAAGGTGGACAATTGAATTAACATTTTTTTTTTCGGTAAATGAATTGAATTAACATTACTTGGAGCTTTATATTATTTCGGCAAATTGAAGGCTTGATTGTGGCTGATGTTGCTCAAGATGGAAGATGCAAACATTTGGAAAGGAAAAGGATTCGAGCTCAATATTTCCAACGGCTAGTGGAAAGGAAAAGGATTGGAGCTCAATGTTGCTCAAGATGAACTGCCCTACCACCCCGACCGGATTCGGTTTTACCCGACCCTCCGATGGCTTTCTAGCATGCGGCCATGTCCTCAGTCATTTGACAGTGTTGGTCAATGCGGACCATTAAGTCGTCCATATTCTTCGGTGGGTGAAGATACAAATCCTAGTAAGCTTCCTTGGCCGACTCGTCGAGGCCATTCTTGAATGAGCTTACCGCCACTTTTTGATACTGCACACAAACTTTGATCTTGTTAAACATGTCCCAGTAGCGGTTCGCATGCATATTGCTGAAGAGTCTCTTCTCTAGTTTTCTTCAGACTCAGTAGCGAGTCGATATCCTTTTTGATTTTCTAAGACGTGACGAAGCGCTGTAAGAACATAGCCGAAAGGGCCTTATAATCGGGGACCGACTTACTGGGTAGTTTGTTGAACCAGAGTAAGCCGAGCGTCCCAAGGCTCGACGGGAACATCTAACACATCAGCGGATTGTCGACAGGATGGAGTGACATCATTTGTTGATAGTGGATCAGATGAGCTACTGCGTCCCTGGTCTTCAGGTCGTATTGATTAAATTTCAGAGCGGTAAAATTCTTTGGGGGGCGAGTGTTTTTAATGGCATCGGTGAATGGAGACGAGACCAGTTGTTCCAATACCATCTCGACCTTCGTCTGAGGGACTTTCGGGGTGGCCACCACTGGAGGATCCGTGGCCCGAGTAGGTCGCCTTTCCTAAACCTCCCCTTGGTGGCGACGCCCCCTATGATCACAGGAAGGCGAGTACTTGCATTGATAAGAACGATCAAGGTCTCGGTCTCTGTCTCAGCGCCGAGCACGCTCGTTATGTTCACGGTACTAATGCTCTCTCTATCTGTCTACAGCCGTTTCATGGCTTGCTGTATACGCCTGGTTGTAAAATGAACCGGAGCTCTCCTCCGGGACCTCATACCAAGGATTTTCCTTAGGCCGGGCAAAGCGATCCCTGATATTGCCCCGCGCCTGAGACCGTGTAATACCCCTAGTCTTTGATTATGTTTTAAGTTAATTATGTGATGTGTTTTGGGCTTAATTTGTTAGTTAAATGAAATTGGAACATAAGTTGGCATATGGCACACAAACACTCAATAATTTTTCCTAGCCTAGCAAAACAAAACACGTCCTCTACGTCTTTTTCTTTGTTCTTATCAAAACATAGAGAGAGAGAGAGAGAGAGAGAGAGAGAGAGAGAGAGAGAGAATCGGTGGAAAGAAGAAAAAGAAGAGAAAGGGAAAAATTAGGGGAAACCTTGTTTGGCTTGAAATTGAAAATTTAACTTGGTAATTCTTACATCTCCTACTAGAATTCATGTTTTGTATGTTGAATTCCATGCTTTAGTAGTTGAAATTCATGTTTATTTGAGAATCTTGCATATAATAGGTGAACTTGGGTTTGGGAAGGAACACCACTTGAATCTTTTGAATTGATGAGTTTAAAATTTGTTTTGATGCATGAATTTGAAGTTCTTGGAGTAGCTTTTCTATATCTATGAGGTTGAGCATGATTAGTGAGATTTTGATGTGAATTAGAAGTAGTTTGGATGGGTTTAAGAGCTTAAAATCACAGGAAGAACAGGGGGTAATTTTCTGAAAATCTGCAGAGTAGAAATTTCATATCTGTCCTGATTTTGTAGATTTTTTTTTTGAGGCAGTTCCTAAGCTCCAAAAATTATGAAATTTTTATTGAGAGTTCCTATATGAGTCTTTT
Source organism: Rhododendron kiyosumense (assembly GCA_019656275.1). Classification (NCBI taxonomy): domain Eukaryota; kingdom Viridiplantae; phylum Streptophyta; class Magnoliopsida; order Ericales; family Ericaceae; genus Rhododendron; species Rhododendron kiyosumense. The sequence continues at coordinate 12,915 of BPLS01011313.1, read as the reverse complement.
GTCTGTGGTAAAAATTTCGGGATCAGAATCAAAGTATTGAATTTTGTAAAAATTCATGACCATGTAGCGCGCAGTTTTCGGACTGTGCTGACTGCATAGACACGTGTTAGGGAAATGGTCATAATTTTGAGCTCGGGCGATGAAATTGTGATCCAATTTCTGATTTTGAACCTAGACTCGTAGACCAAAAAAAAATGCATGAAGATCATGACTTAGTTATTCTTGTACAAAGTCAGTTTTTGCGTTAAAGTTTATGGAACTGCAGTTTCTGAGATTATTTTCTTGGGCTAGACTTCACATGTCTACCTTAGAACCTTAAAAATAGGCTTGTTTAGCATCTTCTAATCATGTTTTTATTGTCTAATTGTTTTAGGAAGCTCGGGTGGTTCGTAGAGCCGAGGTGAGTGATTTAATACCTAAACACATGGTTTTGAACTTGTTTTCCTTATCGAGCTTATTTGAACATGTTTTATAAATTGTGTACTCCATTGATACAAAGGGAAGGTGGACTTATTTGTAAAACATTTGCGAATCTATTTAATGGCATTCCCAACGTCCTGTCTTGCTAAGGGACGGCTTAATGGCTAGCAAGGGTTTTTGAGGTTGGCGTGTGTTTTAGGATAATGCATAGACGTCTGGCTTATCCACTACCGAGGACACCCGGTAGCTTTTGAATTTTGAATAGCGGAATGTGCATTATATTTGACTTATGGTTTTGAGTGCTTTGTTTTGAAATATTATCAAATTATTTTGCATTGTCCATAGAAAGCATGTGATTTAAGTATTAAACATTCACACGAGCTTTGGCTTCTGAATTTTCTTTTCGACCTTTCAGGAAGCGACGGTGGCATGGTGTTTATTTTTGGGATGTGTAGTATTTTTGGAAACTTGCAGAAAGGAAGTTATGTTTGTAGACACTTAGCTTTATACGTGGTTTGTTAGCTTTTGAGTTTGTAAGTAAGCACAGCTCTGAGAGGTTTATCTTTTGGTTTGTAAAACCTAAGTAAGACTTTGACTTCTTATCTATAAAAGTCGTCTTTTGCTTCCTCTGTTATGTTTGATCCCTTTTGATTATCACTAGCTTAGATGATATTTGATTTGTGACTTGGCCTTAGTGAGAAATCACTGGCATTTGTCATGATTAAAACCTTAAGGGGCGGGTCAAGGTCATGACAGACCGGTCCGGATAAAGGCTCAGAATCCTTTCGTTGTATAGGGCCACACGTTTGCCTAGGCGCTCTTTAACATGGCTACCCGTCCCCTTAGGCAGCCGTGGAGAAGGAGATCGATACCGATCTCCGCTCGGCAACGGAATACGGAGACAAATCATGGTGGCCACCCTTTGAACGTCCTTCCGAAGGGCGTTGATCAGCCGATCCTTCTTGGCCATTCGGTCATTAAGTAGGCAGAGGTACTCGCGAACTTGAGGATCACTGTTCAAAACCGCCGGGATCTCATCCGAGAGCGTGGCCCCAGAACTGAAATTTCGGTCCAGTTGATGCTTGGATTTGGGCATTGAAGGAGTGGGGTCGTTAGTCCCGTTTACATCTTCACCCCCCACGGCCTGGAATGGCCTCTCTCCGTCATGAATTTCCACCATATTATCGAAATGTACACCGAACGTCTAAGAAAGGAAAACCGAACGTGTAAAGAAACCAATGTATAGGGAAATAAGTACCCGGCAACGGCGCCAATTGTGGTGGGGTGGTTTCTCTTCACGGCTTTACAGGGTTGTCCCTCATCCGCTCTGCTGCATACCTACACCAAGGCGTGAGGCAGTTGGCCACCTCTCGCCCCTCCGATGAGCAAGTTAGTATACATGAGTGAGTGTGTATTTCTTAGACGTAGGGTTGCGTACCTTTCTTAGGGTTTATCCCTTTCCTTATAGAGGTGAACTTACTTGCTCCCCAAGCTTGGGCACCGGTGACGTATGGCATATGCCACTGACGTCATGGGTAACTGCCAGCTTCTTAGACATTCCATCCCTTTCTAGAAATGGTAGGAGAATCATCCACGTGGCCATTCCATGGGGTGAGCCGACCTGATAACCGACCCAACCCGTTAAGACCGACCCGAAGGCTCAAGCAGTGGGTCAACACATTGGCTGTAAATCGCTGGTCGAACGACCTAACTCTACTCGGCCTTCATACCTATTAAGCTGGGCCCACGCTCAGTCCAAGCAAATGAGGCCAGCCAGGGGAGCCCAAGCCTTGGCTCTGCCCGTTTCACTCTCCTAGGCTTTGCCCTAGGCCCATTCTCGGTTCGGCTCACCATAGGCACGAATACCAAAACTTGACATCCAATTTGGGACGGAGGAATTATTGACATGAATAATATTAACTATTATCTTTCGATATTTGGAGGCCTAGTATTGGGTCAAAAGCTAGAGGCCCAATGAGGATGCCTAGTGGGCTTATGCCCAGGGCTGAGTCTGGTTTGGCTGTTGATGCAGAATCACCCCAAACAAAAATAAGATTGATACGTGGGAGCTCGAGAGCTTTTCTCTTTTAAGATTTCTAGCACTCCTCCAGTGTTCTTTGTTGACTTTTTCGGCAAGCTCCGAAAACAATCAATATTTTATGCATAGGAACAAGGGTTTGAGTGCTTTTCTCCCACTTTGAAGGAGAACATGCTTTCCCTCATGTATCCTTCATAGATTTTTGGGCTCACTACTTCCACAAAAGTTTCTTTCGCGGTACTGTTGTGGATTGTTCCTCATCAAGGAGACTAGTGGTTCTCTGACAAGTTTACGGCAAAGTTCTAGTGATCTGGCGACTTCAGCGACGAAGTTTCGGTGAAATTCCTTTCATTACTAGATTTGTTTTTTTAGATGTTTCGTTTTTTCTCTTTATTAGGCCTATGGGGCTATGTAAGTTGTATATGTGTTAACATCAATATATATATTATTTGTATTTTGATTATCTTCAAAAATAAAATAAGATCAATAGAAAATATATTATAATAATAGTCAAGATGGTAACGTTTCAAAACTGCAGACCTTGAAATGTAAGGGTGCACTAAGAGATGTGTCCCAAAGCATTTCAATGGTCTACATATGCTAAAACGTATCGTCTACCTGTAGGAAACTTTTTGAAAGCTGGGTTATTGGTTCTAGAATTGACTGCTCAAATTGCACACTAAGGAAGTACAAAAAGAACTTAAAAATTGAATAAATCAAATAGTAATACTTTAATCTAGCACCCACTTAAGTTTCATCCATGACATCTAACTTCACCATAAAACATGCTACTTACAAGTGGAAATGTAAAAGGAAATCGAATAAGAGTACGTGGTCCCTACATGAGTGGTCAAATTTCGTGCGGAAAATTTTAAAAGTACACTTAAAGACTTTCATTCATAAAAATGTCTCATAAACAACCTCCTGGTTAAAATTAAAATTAAGAACAAAACCCAATTTCCAACTTCTGGTTCCGCATATGCTGAGAATTGGTCATTTGAATTATAAAACCAAAATTGGCGATTTATCATAACAAAGGGTGGATATATAGCATGCCAAAGCCTCACATATACTACAAAAAACCAGTGCGGAAACAATTTTTAATAAATTCTGGAAACAAAAACCACGAACAAAATAAACTGCTGGACAATAAACAGTAATAAATGGCAAAAAGAAAAAAAGCAAAATTGAAATTATAAATATATCAGAAATGCAAACCAAGGCTTGTGTAACACACGTTGCCCTTAAAGACAAATTCCCTGTCTCAACAGAGGGGTTGGAGGGATCTGGCAGCGTTCATTTCTTGGGGTAGCTTAGCAACAACTCAGCTCCAGAAGCACCGCTTTGGGCTTCCTGTCAAACCGCACGTTGTTTGTAGTCTCTCCCATTAGAACAAATTAGCACTTTCTGGAGTAGAAGCTCTTGAGAAAGAAGAGGATTGAAGCAAGAGATTTGAATGCCTTTTTATGGGCCAATTTTAGGGAAAAAACCAACTAGGAGAGGACTGCCCTAGCTAATGGAAATTAAAATTTTCCATGTGGTTAAGAAGAAGATCAAAGATTGATTGGACGTCTTGGTGAATTTCGGTTTTTGCTTGTAGGATAACCATAGTTTTCTTGCATCAACTGATTGCTGTAACAATGCAATTGGGTTTACAGGCCCAACCTTGGCAGCTCAATCCTAATAACAATCAAATTTTGGGCCAAACACGCCTAAGCCCAACTAACAACAAAATTTAGGAATTTTGGGCGCAAAGTCCAAATCTAAACCAAACTAACACAGACCAGATCATAGACCATGGGTCCATCATGACTCCGAGCCCCGTCCCGAGGTCTCGTCCAGTGTTAGGTGATCTCAAGTGCCTGCATCCTAGCCTTGGCCCATCCTGACTTTCGAACGGGTGGTGAGAGCATAGAAAATAGTTAGGAAAAAAATTCAGTAAAGGGCTTGCAAACGAATCTCTGCGCATGAACGAACAGGAATATTGGCAATCAACAAAGATAAGTTTTATTACTTTATTTTTATTTTTTTTACAGAGGAGGTCAATATCTATTCTAATATATAAAGAGAGAGCAATTTTTGGTGTCACCCATCAAATGAAGTTTGTGTGGATTTTCTCTAATACCGAAACTGCCCTATTAAAAATTGATTTTTACAAAGTATTCAACTCCGGTGGGTAAACACTGTGGGGGCGAAAGAGTAAAATAGCAACTGCTCCGTCCCTTCATCTTTACCAATGGTTAGTTTCACAGAAACAGATGATCGGTCACGACATGAGAAAGAGAGAGCTCAGAGAGGGACCATTTTTGTGAAGAAGTCTGCCAAACGACCCTCACATGTAATTAATAGGTTTGTTCCTTCATCTAGGTTCGTAGAATCTGTGTAATCTTCACATAGGTCTCATATTTACCCCTTTAGTTTTACACCGAGTTTTAACGGAAAAGCTATCCTTAGCATTTTCCATACTTTGATTAGGTGAGGACTGAGGTTGTTGTTTTGTTGCCGTTTGATAAATTGGCTTAATCCTAATTAAAAGTCGGGACACATGCGATAAATGTGCAAATCAAATTTCATTAAAATAATGAGAGAAAACGGATACATGCACGAATATGTCTAACGTTACATTCGTTAGATCTACGAGATAACAAAGAAAGAGAGTTCATGTTGATTTTTTATTTTTTTTCCATTTTCCATGTATCGAACGGATTCAATACTAGACATATTCGATCCATGACATCGCTTTGTAGAATAGATGACGGTACAAACCTATCGTGTGGGCATTGGTTACTTGTGTGAGCTCTGCTATGGGTACACCATTTGGTGTACATCAAGCGTACACTATCTTCAATGAGGCCCACTTACAGTCATTTAGACCCCATTTGTTTAAGGGTTTTAGATTTTGGATTTTTTAAATTATTATATTTCTCTTCAATTATTATTCACATTTTTCTCTATATCTCTCTTCAATATTATCCTATTTTCAATTATTACTCTATTTCTCTGTACACTGATTACATACAAATCCAAATCCAAAATATCAAAACGAATGGGGTCTTAGTTTAAAAAATTTTGTAAGCATTTCTGTAAAAAATTAGATGCATCGGATATCGGTAAATGGTTCAGACATAGAATCGATCAACCATTTATCAATGGAATTCATTTTTACAGAGAAGTTTAAAATAAAAATTTGAAAAAATTAATACAACTCCATTCATTTGTATGAAATTTCTGAAGTGAATTAGAGGTGAGAATCTGCCATTATTGTTTGCTTTCATAGGTCGTCGCTGGTAAACGTAGAAAACTGTAATCAGGTGGTATGTCATGGAAATCATACAAAGACGTAAGCAATGGGCTTATGTCATGGCTTATGTCAACTCCCATGCATCACCAAGTGATGTCGTCACAAATTCCAAATTATCAGCTCAACCAGCCCCATTAAAACTTTAGAGCCTGTGGCAGTGGCTGTCCAACCTTGTGCTTCATGATGTTGTCGGAAACAATTAATGAGGACAGAGATTATGGAGCCGTTCACCACACAATTTGTCGGTCGAATTACAAAATATCCAAAATCGGATTAGTTGGTGTTTGGGTTGATAAGTCTCGGACGTTTTTTAAAACGTTTTGCAGCTTCGCACTCTTTGCGCAAACAGTGAGCCACACCGCCTTTAGGATAAAACAATCCAAAATTCTCTCTCTATCTTAATCTTTCTTAATTCACTTATTTTTAATCTAATAGCTGAGATTTACAAGTCATTCATGGCCTAATACCACACTGAGCTTCATACAAAAATACGGAATAGTATAAAAGAGTGGTTAATTTTTAAAACACGTACATGAGTCAAATCAACACATGTGAACATGTGAGCACAGGATGGTTCTAGGAAGGATCTCTCTCTGGGATTTGTTAATTGTTAGTACTCTTCTACCTGTGGGCACTGTGGGTGAGGGTTATATATTATTTTGTGTCACCAACTTTTTGGCAGGCACCTTCCATTCAATTTCAATCAATTCTGTCAAATGACACGGCGCGAGAAAGTGGCTGAAAGTCAAGTCAATGGTAGAAAAGGTGCCCTCCATAGCAATCAATCAAATGCTGCCCAAAAAGAAAAAGCAATCGTCCAAAATTCAAGTTCATTGAATCATTATTCTCTTCACACTCAACCAAAAAATACTGTAAGAGTAAAGAGCCAACTTTCACTGCACAAAATAAAAAATAAAAAAAATTAAGAGCAAACTCCAACTGCTCAACCTACACCATTTTCCCAGTGTTTAATGTGAAGAGTCACTAAACTTGTGCTAGCTTTCAATTGACCGGAATTCTTGTATCTCACCAGGAGGTGAGGAGTTTGAGTCTTTCTATCTGTGTGTGTAATGTATGTCGATATTTTAATTATTTTATAAACATATAGAAGTTTTAGTTTATTATTTTTGAAATAAGTATTTTTTTAGTACGAATCTTTCCGTTCTAACATAAATTGCCTAGATTATTGGATTTTTTTAAAATTAGGTTGATTCTATTTTCCTTTTTATTGTTTTCTTTTGTTCTCCAAGACGTAGTTTTAGTTTTCCATTATTCTAGTTTCCTTTATAGTATTTTTAGGTTATTATAATTGAATTGTAAACCTTGGGATAAGGTGGTGGCCATGGTTAATTGATGAATAAAAATTGAGGGTTTTCTCATAATCGTGTGTTCGAAGATGGAGTACCTCTAGTTTGTTTTTTAACACGCTTCCTTTGCATCAGCTGCTAGCAGAACTTGTGTTCGATTCCGAATCATGGTGTGACTAGGAATTTGTTATGGTTGTCATGTTGTTGAAGATGTGTATGAGCGAAGTGAAGCTTCACAAGAAACATGAATGGAGGAAGGATTTCAGCAAATAGAAGTGATGCTTGGAACACTTATACAACGCATCAAGGTTCTAGAAGTTGCAAATCCACCTCGCCGTCGTCCAGTTAAACCTCGATATCCAAGGGAGGAGGTGTCCGATAACGTTTCTATCACCAAACCTCAATGTTTGAAGGAGGAGGAGGTGCAAAAAATCATCTTGTTCTAATAGCATGAAATTTCGGATGAAAAGAAAGGATCTGAAAAATTGGATCAAATCCACTAGAACTCATTATTTCTAAGTTATATGTGTTCTGATCAGACACATAATAAAATTCGATCAAGCTGATTTTTTGTATACTTATTCTATACAACTAACTCTACGAAATGAACATTTTTGAACAATTTAAGTGAGATCGTTGTGCCCCACTCGGCAGAGCGTCACGGTGCTGCCCTTTTGAGGGAGCAACACCCATCCCTCAGTCCATATAGTACATTTCTAATTTTTCTCGAGCTTTTTATCGCGTCTTTTGACAAAGTACGTCTTTTTTTTCTCTCGGGAAGAACTTTCTCTTTTCCCCCAATAGTCCAAATATGGACAGTGTGCGTTGGAAATTCAATGGTTCTCATAATGCAGAGTGCACAACTTTTGTGGCATCAAAGTCATCTATTATTCCGGATTTAATTTACTTTTCGTAGATCTGAGTCATTCATTATCGAGATAAAAATCTGAACCATTAATTACTGAGATGAATGGCTCGGATGGTGCACTATAAAAACCCTATGTCCGACCATTAAATGGGCTCGTCCCTAGCTTAGAAATGCATACCAAATCGTTTACTTTGTTAAGCTCAATGAGTAGAATGACCTTAGGAGAAGTAGTCATCTCGTTTGGTATCTACGTAATGGAATCAAATAATCTTGGAGGAGTATTTTTAAACCATGATTGTCATTCACTTGTTCAAGACCACTGCACATAATCAACTTTAGTAAATTTTACTCTTTGTTCTATACATTGAGCCGTACAAACTGAGTTATCTAAATCGTTCTCATGCTATATAGCGAATCAGTGATAGCCCCAGGTGTGAAAGTAAAATATCCATCACAAGATTACTGAAAACTTCATTCACATTGAAGGTACTCTAGATTAAAAAATGTTTGGTTTAACGACGAAGACCAAAAAAGGTGTGGAGGTACTCATTGTGCAATAAAAGAATTATTATAAAACTATCAAAAAGGTGTGGAGGTACACTTTATTGTCAATTAATTCTATGCATGTGACTTTAATTATCCAAAAAAGTTAATAATTCTATGAATGTGGACGACTGCCTTTTTAGTACTCCTATTTGGAAAAAAATTCCAAAAGTGCAACCTGTTAAAAGTTAAGTATTTATTTATGTGCAGTTTAACTAAACTCGAGCATAGATCTAAGGCTATAAACCATTATATTTCGTAAACGTGTGTTAACAAGGTGAACTTTAGTAATGATAATAATCAATCTTCTCATCGTTCATCTTTATTTATTTGTTTTTTTATAAACAAAATTAATTTCACTCATCCAAAAAGATACAAAATTAAATTAATCAGAATAATACAGTAGGAAAAGAAATGAATTGAGCAATTTTGATCTCGTGAGATCTCGTTCATCTTTATTTTAAAACTTTTAACCGGTATAGAAGCTGGTGTCTTGGCCATTTGATGGGTGATGTTCTTAGAGCATCTAAACTATTTTGGTTTGCCACAAAATCCATCAACACTCCAACTGAAGATTTATAGAATAGAAACGAAAATGCACAAACTAAATAAATCAAAACACTCATCTTGTCACGTGGAGGAAACCGAAAAAGTGGAGAAGGGAAATCCCCTAAATTTATCTATTCCATCCACAAATCCATATACAAATCTTTGATCCAAAGTTACAAAAACTACCTCTATTACACGATGATAATATGTGGTTCTTCTTTTGATAAGTTCATTAGCAACCTGGCCATAGTTTTTTTCTCAATCGGCCAAACATATATATTTTTGGTAAATCTTTGAAAAGAATTACAAAGATTAAAGGGATTACGGACACACCGGCATACGCCAATCACCAAAAATCAAACAACCGCGAAAAACAACCTAGCGACAGGCAACACCAAAACAAATTAATAGCATCTTCAACCCTTGACTTCAATGCTTTGTTTGGATTGGAATTTGAAATTTTTTTTGAAAAATAGTAGGGGTAATGAGTGAAGAGAGATAGAGAGAGAAATGTTGAAAGTAGTGGGAATCTAGGGTGAATTTTTTGAAATTTTTCTTTTAATTTCCAAAGAGAACAATGCACAAATTGGGAGTGTCAATTTTCTTTTGAAGGCTGATGTGCCATTTTGATATCTCCTATTTGACATTAAAACCTCCTCTCCAAACCTTATGTCAAATTCTATTTATTTGACATCAAATTATCCATTTCTAACCCTTATGTCAAACCACAAATAGTTTTGAAATTTGGCAAACAAGGTGTAGGTAGTGAAAGTTGGCATGCTTCCTCCCCCTTCATCCATTTATGTCAAGAGCCACGTAGAATTTGGCCTAAAAAAGGCATCTGGGTTGGTTTGTCAATTAGTGTCAAATATTACCGTTACAAGTTTTACATTAGCTTTAACATCTCCCATTGGAGATGTTCTAAAGTCAAGAAAAAACCAACCCCAAAACCATGACAAACAAATTGAAAGAACAAAACTGGAGATCGGGAGATACAACCCAAAACCGTAGAATCAAAATTCAAGAGAAAAAAAAGGCACCATCCTCGAAGACAGAGAAAAAAAAGGCACCATCCTCGATTATCATCCTCTGCGAAATCATTTTTATGTGCAACCTAGCACGTCGTTGCCGAGAAGAGAAAAAAAGAACTGCCCAATCATTTTGGTAGGTAATGGAAGTCCAGCTAGCACACACCATATGTTTACAATCTTATCTTTCCGAAACAGTCCATCGGATCGAGTATTTATTGTCCTTTTACAACAGTCATACAGCCCATGTATGAACAAAAAGTTCCAACATGCATGACCATAGATGGAGCCAATGAGGGGTCAATAGGGGCTATTGCCTCTGCAAGAAAAAAAAAACTTAATATATGTAAAATAAATTTTTTTTATGAAAGTATAGAGACTCACCCCCTCTAGTATTTTGGAAAAATAAATCAAACGGTAGTAAATAGTTAGTAACCTTTGAAATATAAGGATACCAACGTTAATTTCTAAATGCTATGGGTTAAATATAACAAAACATAAAATTGAGGGTTAACATAATGAGCACTCAATTATTTAACTCTTAGTTTTACCCACAAAAACCCTTAATCATTAAGAGGGTTTCACACATTTTCTTCTCTATGCCTAAAAAATCTCCATGGCACACACACACACACACACTCTCTCTCTCTCTCTCTCTCTCTCTCTCTCTCTCTCTCTCTGCGCACAATAATCCCACATCGTCAAGACATTGAGGACAGTTTCGAGAAAATAAGAACCTAGGAGAAGAGATTTTGAAGTTCTAAGTAATCTTTGTGAAATCTAAGTCTATGAAATGTGTAAATACTAGACTCCGCAACATGGTGAGGGATAAGCTTTTAGAAAATTTATAAATCACTTACATAGAGAAGGATATTGCGAAAATGTTTGATTTCGATTCTATCATCGATACTTTTAATAACATGAAAGAGCGTCGAGTGCAATTGAAGATGCCTCGTTTTACTAGATAGACCGAGGTAAGTCATTAATGCTTTTGCAATATGTAAATTTAAGAAAAACATAATTAAGTATGAAGTGTTGCTATTTTGTACATTTTTTTAGTTCTAATGTATTCACGTTGTTATGCACACTTCTTTTTATTTTTTGTCTCCCATACATGATCGCCCACATGTAGTAAAATTTCTGGTTCCATCTATGTGCATGACCCACTTGTTTTCTCATGCATGAGTCCTTTTTACGAGTCACCACAACGTTGGAGTACAAATATGTAATGCCTTGTTCTCTTCACTTTTCAAAAAGAATTTTTCAAAAAATTTCGCCTACTTTCAATATTTCTCTCTCTATCTCTCTCCACTTATTATCCTTACTATTTTTTTAAAAAAAATTTAAAAAACCAAACCAAACACAACATAGTAATTGCCATTGATGTGATTGCCAACCACATATATGGTCACTACAAGGATCTACATGCATTGAAGATAGCCTTGGCCTTTTACATCAAATATTAAGTACTCCCTCCATCCCAATTTACTTGTCACAGTTCTATTCCAACCGAAAAAAAGAATTAGTTATATCTTTAAATTGGTAATGAATTTTATATCCAATATGGATCTTGTTTGATAGATCTCGATTTGTTCTATAATACAATGTTTTCAAAATCGCCTAAAATATTATAAATTACAAGATATAATCAATTGAAAAGTGGCACGAATTCCAAAAAGTGACAAGTAAATTGGGACGGAGGGAGTACAAAACTCGTATGGGTCAGACCTGAAACACCAAAAAGGGCCGAATAAGAACGAACAACATCGTAGCAGCTTGTTCTTGAATTTTATAAAAATTGTATACAGTACAATTTTGCAAAATTTCTCCTAGAAACAATGAGTGGCAATAACTGGTTGCATTCTTCATCTTACAGAATTGAGTACAAAACTTCTTGACTTATCAAAAAAGAAAAACAAACAACTAGATCAATCGGATGCAAATTCTTTCCCTTGGAAGATTTTTAGAAACTAAAGGAAATCGATTTTGAGAGTATCACACATTTTCCGTGATTATTAGGTACTCCAAGAGTCATCTCTAGTACGCATTAGTTTGCAAACCATACACACCACCCATGTGTGTTGAAGAAAGCCCCTTGAAATCAAGAAATAATTTCCCATAAAGAGACCTAAGCAATAACTTTTGTCACATTGAACACAATTGTCTTTTCTTTCTTTTCTTTTTTTGCACGGTAGGGCTTCCACAACAAACTTAAGGCTCAAAAGCAGTTCATAGTGGTCACACATCTTTTAAAACTTTGTTGTAAAGAGGGGATTTCATAATTGGAAGGGGCCTCTTCTTTTTTTTTTTTCCCTATATTATATACATCAATGAAATTAGCAAAGTTTTATTATGTTAATCTATAAAAAGTTCAAAGGTTATCCATAACTTTGAATTCCAAACTGCTTCTCGTGGGTGTCTCGAACTATGCCTCTACAGAGGGAGGTGTACCAACTGATAAGAACTCATCGGTGAAAAGGGCCCCTTCACATGTTCACAATACGCCCATCCCATATCATCCCATCCTTATTAGTTATTACATACATGCACCACATGTACAAATATGCAAAATGCAGCTATAAATACAGGTGAGTCTGATTCCGCATACTTGTCTACTAAAACACACATCCAAATAACTAGCTAGACTGAAGAGAGCAACCAAATGGAGCACGACCTCTGTGAAGCTGCAATTAAAGGGGACACCGATTCACTGGACGCCATAATCCAAAAGGATCCACTGATTCTACACAAATTTGCAAACGGATGTTTCAATGGCGCCGCAAGTCCTCTCCACGTGGCTACATCAAACAACCAAACACACTTTGTCGAAGAACTACTGCACCGCCAACCGGAGCTCACAG
>BPLS01011292.1:0-13802 GCA_019656275.1 Rhododendron kiyosumense | reverse complement strand
AGAACTGGCTGGGAAAGTAAATTTCCAAACAGAAGCATGGTGATGATGAGTTAATGAACTCAATTTGATACATGAAAGTCTCTTACCAATTCTGAATAGACAAATTTACCATGCAAACAAATTTACTCTGTTTTTTCACTTCGAGCCCTCTTGATTTCGCGGCCTAAATCTTCCTGAATTGCCGGAGGAAACATGGATTCGACCTCTTCTTCGAAATCAATTCGGAGGCTCCGGTGAGCCCCTGGCGAAGCCTTTCTCTTTCTTGATTCTCGTTTCTTCTGTCTTTTCGGGGCCAGCGGGCACTCTGTAATTTCCGGGATCATCTGATCCGTTGGAGTCTTGAATCCGTCGTCGTTTTCGGGAACCTCAATTGCCCCCGAATATGGTTGGTTTTTAATAATGAAGTCTAGAGAAGAAGAAGAAGCCGTTGATTCTGATTCCTCTTCTTCTTCTTCTTCTCTGTAATTCTCTGGCTCAATTGAGGCTGTAGTTTGACACCCATTCGGGGAATCTGAATTGGGTTTTGAGGAAACTTCGAATTGGATCTGTTTCTGGTCTTTTTTGGGGCTGGAGGAGTCTGAATTTGACGTCATGTAGAGGAATGGAATTCAGTGGAGAGAGAGAGAGGGAGAGAGAGAGAGAGAGAGAGAGAAGGGGTGTTTGTTATGGAGATGCTATTACATGGGATATAATCTTGGAAATTTTACCGCCTTTTTCCTTTTCTTTAGCGAGCTCTCTGAGCTTCACTCAGGGTTTATGGCTCCTTTCTACACATCATAGGAGAGAGAGAGAGAGAGAGAGAGAGAGAGAGATTTAACAGAGCTCATAAAGGGGAAGATTAAGAGAGAGAGAGTTCATGTGCATTGGATCCGTCGCCTGTAAGATACTCCTACGTATAGGGCATGAGCCTCCCTCTTTGCTCTCTCTTGTCTCTCACTCTCCCCACACATGTAGTAAACGTTTATTAACTTTATTTAGAGTGTCATAAATTGAAGACATGAGGCTATTTCTCTCTCACACACTATTGGCATACAAAAATCTGCCACAGCGGACTCGAATTTTTCCTCAGCAGTGGAGCTGCAGAGGTTGCAACGGGACAACCGAACGATCGACGGATGTGTTATTAAGATGATCATTGTCTGGACTACTTCGTAAACAATGTCCATGAGCGAAAAGATGGTTTTTTATATCACGTCGTGTTTTTTCATTTTAGACATATTAGAAATTACAGTTTTTAACGAGAGTAATTAGAAGAGATAGATAAGGGATTTGTAGGTATAGCGCGAACATCAAAATAGTTGTGAAATCTTGTGTGCATTTAAATGAATGGTTAAATTACTTAACGATTTAGCCGCCTCTGCATTCTAGCAGTTACTATATACATCGATGAATGCTACAATTTGAGAAAATCAAAAAATCCATATCAATGTGCACGTCAGGGTATATGAACTCCTGGTTATATTTTACCGCAAATTTTATTAGTCTTCAATCGTATAATGGTCGTTAAAGAGCCCTACATGGTACTCACTCAAGTGTCGTTTTTCTTAAAGTACGTCGAGAATGCTAGATAAACTCGCATATCTAAAAAAAAAAAACAAATCCTTTTATGGGATTTTTGAAGGCTCTTAAACAGCCATTGTGCGACTGGAGACTTATACGGGGCCCTTCTTTTATGAAAATTCGATAGTTCAGGGGGGGAAGATGTAATAAGAGGGCCCTTCTTTTATGATGTCTACGTGACTCTACATCTACAACGTTTGATGCATCTATGCACGTGGTACGGGTACATAGGCCATAATGGGGGGGACCAATCTCTGACGTGGAACCCTCTCATTTTCTCGCGATATTTTTTTGATCCGATTCTCGCGATATTATTAATCATTTTCTTTATCTTGCAAACATGGTGCTGTCCTCGTTCAGACCGTCTAATTTCGGCAATAGACGGTTAAGATTGTTCGACTGAGATGAAATCTGAGCTATTCATTGCCGAAATTATGGCCAGGATGGGTGTTGTACCCTATGGGACAACAGGGTCTTCGAGTTCAGTATTTTCAAGAAAAATTTTCTCAGGTAATTCTAAAATTTTATTAATTTATAGAAGCTTTGTTACTATCGAGAAAATTGAACAATCGAAAAATTATTTTTAGATAAGCTGGGTTTGAGTTCCTTTTGGGTAGACATTGCATTAAGTAATTTGGAAGCTTATTATGTAGTAAATATTAGTAATTTTACTACAAATTTATATGCTTGTACTAAAATTGAAACTCTATGGTCTCAAGTAAAATCTAAGACTGTAATATAAGTAAAGTTAGTTCCACATCTTGCACACACACCCTCATAATATACATATTCAGATGATATTCTTCCCATGCTCTCCTTCTTCCTTTTATTTATTTTTTTGACATTCTTCTTTTATTTCCTCTGTCCCTTTTTAAGTGTCATGTTTCGTAACTCCAACTTATTAAGAAAACATCATTCTTTTACACATTTCACATAAACTTTTATCTCCACTTTCTCCACTTACCCTCTATAGAGACATCATCATTATATTTTTACTCGCTAACTTTTAAAATGGAATATACTTTTAGGGGCAAAATGAAAAATACATCAACTTTTATCTACTAACTTTACAAAATAGACACTTATTAAGGGATAACCTAAAATGGAATATTGAACTCTAAAAAAGGGATGGAGAGAGTATGTCATAGTACTCCACTATTTTAGCTTTGTGCATTTGGATTTTTATTCCAACGGTTATGATAACTTGACACTAGACAATCAAGCAGTGACAGTGTAGTCAGAGGTGGGATGGCGGTTGTGCCGCTCCAAGCAGCAACAGCGGCTGGTTTCCCGTGTTGCGGTGGCGGTAGCAAAGCGTCTATTTGATGATGACAGGGCTATTAGGGTTGTTTAGGACTGTTTGGGCTGTTTTTTTATGAGCTGATTGTAATCTTTGGGTTTTTTTAAAGACATATAGGGGTGTTTGGGCTTCGGCCCGACGGGTGTCCTTGATTGGTTTTTTGCCAATCGTAGGTTTTGAATTTCAGATTGGGCAGATGACTAAACTTTGAGCATAATGCTATTTTCTTGCTCCTTTTAGTCTTGAGCATGAGCATGAAGTTTTTTTGCTGTTAAAAAAAATTGCGAGGTCAGCAATAACCAAATAAAGCCAACCCAAGGAGACTAATAAATTCACTTTTGTGTTGGGCAAGATTCAATCTCTCAATTGAGGGTGCTCATTGTTTTATATCATTTGCATTTGTTTTCTTGTTCTTGATTGGACAATCATGGCCAACAAACGAAAATATAATACTACGTAAAATATAGCCTATCTTATCTAGTTGAGAAAAAATAAAAAATTGCTCTTCAGAACATGCCTTGATGTATTTAAGCAGTATTTTATATGTGACTTCAAATACAGGACAAAGAAATGGGACAAAATGCTGGCCCCTATATCTCACATGGGATTATTCGAATGGATTCAAAAGGATAAGGACTAATATAAAATTAAAAATCAAACATTCAAGCTGAAAATCTAATAATTGATGATATTAGAGAATTAAAATATTTGTGGTTATGTAGTTTTTCATCTACAAATTCCTAGTGGTGATGATATGTATAAATACGTGTGTAAATTGGAAAATGATTCTGATACTCCACTTTTTACACTAAAAATAAATTTTAGAGTGTCATCATAAAAAAGTGGAGCGCCGAAAATTATTTGCCGTCTAAATTATGTGATATAAAAATTTGATAGCAATTGTCATCATTTTAGCAACCTAGGATCCTTCTCCCTCCACTAAAAATGGAAGGAGTTGGTATTCCATCGCCTTCGAAGATTATCTATAGATTTATTGCACTTTTTGATGTGATTGATAAATCATAGTAATTGGATGCATTCACAAACATGTATCTATAGCCCCGAGGGTCAGGATGCAAGAAAGTAGATTTTCCTAAATTCTCTACTCTCGATGTGAATGACTTGCCACTGACAACGAAATTAGTTTAGATACGTGTACACGGTAACCTGGCCCGGACATATCTGCCGGGAAATAACAATCCATGATTTGTCAGAATATCGTGATACGAGAAATAGACGGTATGTTAGACGAAAAAGGACCCAAGCATAAAGCGGCGGGACCACATGCCGAGTTGCATTGTTTTCAACGCCAGAAATAGGAGTAGCATCAACCTGGGAAACCTATCCTACGCGCCTATAACTTGCGTGCAACAGACGCTCCAGCCTTTACGGAGCTGTCTTTCTTCTGAGAGATTGTTGTATTGAGGAATATGCCGGAATCATCTCGGGTTTCCCATCTAAAATTATAGATAATAGTTTGGGAGTATCGTCACGTAATACTTCGGGAATTTGGGTCCACACAATACGTGTATATAACACGTGTAGTGTGACTAATCCGATTGTTTATTTTAGCAATTGACGGCTCAAATTTATTGATGCTCGGATCTTGTTCATGCCGAGATGGACGCCCAATTCCTATTCCGTACTCCGAACCACTTTACAATTACATATTTTTGTAGAGTCTACCATTAAATATATGGACTCCACAAGAATGTGCAGCTGTAAAGTGATCTGGAGTACTGCGTGACAATACTCCTGGACTATTGAATAATTACTCGTTTCACATAAATAACTCAAAACATTGAAAATTGTTTAAAGGACTTGACACCCTGTGAAAAATCGGCATAATTGAAAAATCATTAAGAGGTTAATCAAATCATTCATTTTTTGGTTCCTGATAAAGAATATTTTGAACCAATTGAATGTCTTAAATCGTCTATGGGGGATTTCAAGGTGGTTACTACACCATCCGATGTACATTTGATGTACCCAAAATAATGTGTCATAATTGGATTGTCAATCGGCGCCCTAGCTCATCCCCACCACACATAGATGTGAGTACTATACACTTGCTTTTGGATCCACATTAGTATGTGATGGAGAATAGCCTTGGCATCGTCAATATAATTTCTATATGCACATATTTCGGTCCATAAATTCTGTCAAAGATGTGTTCAAAATTATCCTATGACATCAATTCTCGTCATTTTACGGAGCTCACGTGTATCAGACAGTTTTGAACACAATAGCACCCAAATTTGTACTAGCAACATTTTTATTGGAAGTGGGATTTCTTTGAACCTTTTTCTTAGATAGAATCAACCAGAACCATTTTCTTAGATGCGTTTAGACAGCATCAGCCTGAACCATTTTTTTGGTAAATAATTTACTAAGCTGAGTTTAATAAATGATTTTTGCAGTTATTGAGGATTATGTACGCTTATGGTAAACAAATTACTTTTTCATCGTTTTACCTTTTTTGGTACGTAATTTACTAGGCCTAGTTTAGTGATTAATTTACAATCACTGAGGTTGGTAATGTATGTTAATTACCATTAAGGCAAACTAATGGTTTCCGTTAATGTCTTTTGTGATTAAGAGAGATTAAATCATAATAAAGAGGGAGGTATAAAATGGGAATCGGAGCATTCATTTTTGGTGCACTGGAGTTTTAAGAAAATTTGAGGAAAAAAAAATGAAGCAAATAACAGAAAAAAGACATTTGAATTGAACGCTGTAACATCCCAATTTTCAGATACGTTAATTAAATCTTTTCAAATTGATTTAATAAATTTTAAAATGATTTTAAAACAGAGTATAACAGCGGAAGTCTTAAAATTCGAATTAAAGATAACCATAATTTGAGTCTTACAAAAGAAGAAGTTAATCACTTAAAGATTACATTTCTTGGAATTTGAAATCAGTACTAAAAATAAATCAGAGCATCTAAGGGTTCGGATACCAAAGTCTAACAACTTAATCTATAAAATAGGACAAAGCAAGACTTTAATTCCAATACGGGGTCTAAGCTTCTTCGTGCTTAGTCTTAACAACTGGGTTCTCTTCCGCTAAGTGCTGATCACTTTTCGTCTCCTAAATACTTGACATGAAACGCCAGGCCAAATGGCACTAAAATGAGTTTTGACACTTAATACATAATCTCCTACCCTTTAACCCTTACATTACAATACAATAGCAACAAGGACAATAATTGGAAACATAATTTAGTACCTACAACAACAAAACAGGATTACAAGATAGTCCTTTCATTATCTAGCCTTTAATTTAACTGAATCCTTACAAATTCTTATTTATTTATTTATTGTAACCATTCTCACTCATTAATCATTGTACCAAAACTTTCACAAGATTCACTCTTTCTTCAAACCAAAAGGCCCACACCACCCCCCCCCCCCCCATGGGTGTACAAATCAGCACGATCCCTCGGGATACACAAAGCAGTGTACGAGGATGTGCAAAGCAGCACAATTCCTTGGGATGTCAAAACAGCACAACTCCTCGGAAAGCGCAAATCAGCACAACACGGGCCCCTGTTAGCAACCTTTCACAATTTAGGCCCATTTGGTAACTCTTGTCATAGCCAGGTTCATAATCACAACAACATACTTTTGAGAATTTCGCCATCTTTCATTCAACTTATCAACGTCGATGAGATCGACCTTCTACATACGTTTACCAATTCCATGAATCTAAATTCAATATAGCTCACCACTGTCTCAACATATTCATCAGTAAGGTAACTTCACAAACATAATATGATCAACAATTTTAAGAACAACAGTTGATAAGATAATTTAAGTAACACATAAAACGTTTGGATTTGCCCTTGTGACTTTTGGTTTCATTACGATTTAGCACATTAGTTCATTTTAGTAATTTCTAGCACTTTGAGATTTGACGAGTCATTTCGTAAACCATATGGTATCTTTAATAATTTTAATACGGTCAGGCTTATATTAGTTAAATTAATATTCCTTTTACTTACAAATACCTTTTTATTCATTCAATCAGACAAAAGTTTATATTCCTAGTGAGGTAGGATTTCTTTTCACAAAATTACAAATCCTTACTGAAACCACATGAATTCTTATTTTACTAACTTTCCATGTAACCGTTAAAAAAAAAAAAAAAAGGCAAAACTCAGGAGAGACTCTCCCATAGGCTACGCCTTGGGAGAGTCTCCCTTGGTTGTGTTGCTCGCAGTGGCCCCACACACCGCGCAGCGGTTAAGTTCCGAGTATGCAGCTGTTAGGATCGTACCTATGCGCAAAGCCTTGGTATGTTTAAACCTTAACTTGCGGCCCGATCCTTGACCAACTGCACTACACCCCTGGAGGCCTTTCCATGTAACTGTTACTTTGTTCTTTTTACATTAATATTTTACCTTCATATGTATTTGCATAAATTTCTAGGTATCATTATCCGCTTAAGTCTTTGACCCATATGGTCTCAACTCATTACCTATAAAATTATTCTAATCAATTTCTACACTTGAGTTTACTTATTATGATAACAGATTTCATATTTTTATTATCTCATACAAGCTAATCTAGTACCAATAACAAGAAATGGTAAGTAACAGTTTAATGGTAACAAAGCAAGTCATAACAATCATTGATCAAGCTAGTTCAACTTAAAAACAAAACGTTTTTGTCCAGGGAGTAGGCTTGCGGAAGTAAACAGAAAAGATGGCGGCCGTGGGGTGCTAAGTTACGGTTGTTAGCCCGTGGTTCGCGTCCGTAATGTTTTGTCGGACAAAATACTCTCTCGAGGTTTCTAGTTTCATTGCGAGGGCTCGATTCAAGCCACAGTTACACTATGATATACATCTACTATACTTAATGAGAAATCTATCTCGATCCTTGGAGTTCTAGCTAGAATTTAAAGAAAATGGAGGTGAGCGGTGGCGACAATGGTGGAACCCGGTGGTGGTGATGCAGTGGCGATTCGGAGTTCCGGTGTGCACTGCACGGTAATGGTGTATGGCCTATTCCTTCTTCTTCTCTTTTTCCTTCTCCTCCCAGTAAACACACACCCCCCCCCCCGGCAAAAGAAATGAAAGAAAATAAAAGGGCAAGGGATGATGTTGCTGTTGTTGCTACAAATGATGCAAGAAAGCAAGGAAATGGTTTGGCGCCCTCTCTCTCCAGCCGAAGGAACAAAGAAAGGGGAGTAATAAAGAGGTTTAAGTGTAGAATTATAGTTTGGTAGATATTAGGATGAGAGTTTATGGCTTTTGTCCCATGGCTGGAGGAAGGCCTATGTAGTGGGCCGAAATATCTAAAGGTTCAGAGGGATCGGAAGGATCAAAAGAGTTATGCTATTATGGACCCATTGTTCAGTTGTTTCAGTTCATCTGTAAGTCGAATTACGTCTTGACACCTCACAACACTCTTTTCCCGAAGGATAGGCTGATACGTGAGTTGTCTTTTCTGATAACCGAAGTAGCATCTCTATTTGATGTGACTTGTCGGACATTGACCAACGCGGCTCTGCAATCTCTCATAAGCGGCGTTCATTAAATGACTCTGACATGTGACATCATCCAAGGTTGGCAAAGCACGTGGGTGGCAGAACCAGCTTGTTCAGCACTCTACATCTTTGCTTATAAATAGAAGAGTGCCCCTTCTAGGGCAAAGATCAGATCATTTCGATCTCAACTACTCTCTTCCCTCTAGCTCCTAGCAAATTTCTTACCATATTTCTTTCTTCTTCACTTACTAACTTGTTCGTCGGAGTTTCTTTCCGGAGGAACACTCCCCTTCGGTTCTGCAGGTATACGAAGATCAGCTTTGCACCTCCACGGCTCATCGGACGGAGAAAAAGATTCAAGAAGGTCACAGTGAAATCAACCCCCCAGCTTCTAGGTAGTTTGTCAAGATCTTATTGGCTATGAAAAAGCATCGGCCAAAAATAGCTAAGCAAGGGGTGATGGGTGATAGACCTGGTGATGGAAATAGGTGGGGGTTCATTGGGTTTAAGGGTGGAGGATGGTAGAGGTAGAAGATATATACTGTAATAGGATGGGTCTTAGTTATAGAAGCTGAAATTTGGTTAGTATCTTTAGGCCCAATTTCGCTAATCAGTTACACTAAAAACATATAATCACGCATTCAAATGATTAGATAAATATGATGATTATTGTAGTTACATTATAAGTATATTCATAAAAAAAAAAAAAAAAGCATCTTTAAGTGTAAAAAATATTTTTATTCTTATTTTGAAAATGAGGTTCGTTACAAACGCTACCGCAAAATAATTCATACTACCTTCGTTTCAATTTGTATCTTAATTTCAAAAAATTGTCTATATTTTACAATTTAAAATACTTTTTTCCGACTATTTGATAGAAGGAAAATATGATGTATGGACCATTATAAAATAAGCACCACCAACACTTAGGTGTGTTTCATTAACAAAAAATAAAAAATAAGAACTTTAGCAGAACTGGGTCTTAATCCACAAACCAATTTATGATAAAAGGGACAATTTAAACCAAATACTTTTTGACCCACCAAAGAGTAACTAAGCCCTTGTTCGGTTTGGGGTTTGGAAAAAATTTTCCAAACCCAAATCCACTCATTACCTATAATTTTAATTATTATTTTCATTTATCTCTCCACTCATTACCTCTATATCCAATCATTAATCTTATTTCTCTCTCTATCTCTCTCCACTCATTACCTATATCCCCAATTATTACCCTATTTTCACTCTTCACTCATTATCCAAAAATCAAACCCAAAAATTTTCTAAACCCACAACCGAACAAAGCCTAAAAGGATCAGGATTTTCTCCAGTCGCTGAAAGGGACTACTTGGTCTTGTCCATCCTGTTTTCAAGCCCTTTTCAGGTCCGTTTTGATGATCAAGAACATTGATATTTTAGACTTCGTCAAGAACATTAGCCACGGAAAGACTCATGTTAATTGGATACTGTTTTATCTATTCTTGAAACGCATTTATCTCTAACAAAAATAGGTATAAAAAATATTGCAACACTAGATAGAAACACATTTTTTATAGATAAATGCGTTTCAAAAACACATTTAACGGTATCGATTATCATGAATTTTGGCATGCCGCCATGCCCGATAATATTCTTAACAAGCTCTAAAATATCAACTATTCCGATCATGAAAACGGACCCGAGAAAGACCCAGAAACGTACTGAACAGGACTCCAGTCCCATGGATCCTGATCCTCTCACTAAAAAGTAATGTCCCTGCTCATGAGGCCGGCATGATTGCATATGTGCATATGTCACATCCACATGTTTCATTATTTTACCTCCATTGCCAACCAGAAATTTAATTAAATGAATCTCCACTTGGTATTTTGTATTCGTATGTACCTAGGAATACTAGGAATAATCTAACGGTAGCCACAAAGTGTGTGAATCTTTGACTTTTTGATATTGTAAAATTCTCACCAATTCTGTTAAATTCTCACCAATTAATTAATTCTGAAACATTAGCGAATACAATTAACATATTCTGAGTAGATTCAATTTTTTCGATATGCTATTGTTCGATCACAGGGTTTAAAAAAGAGTCAAATGCCGTTTCTACTATTGTAGGGAGTACTAATTTTGTTGAATTTTTGGACCCTTAAAGAGATATCTACAATTGTTGATCCTGCCCTTATTTTTAAGGCTCCATTTGTTTGGGCGTAAAATATTTATCGATAAAATGTTTCATGTATTTTCTGGTGTTTGGTTGTGTAAAAAATGAGAAAAATATTTTTCATTAATTCGATGAAAATTAATGACTCACTCTTAAATCTTCCGTAAGTTATTTTCCGAAATAAACCCGCTGCCTTCTATTGTAAGTCTGTAATTCTCACTACTCAGTATTCTCGATCGTCAGTCCTGACCCACGTTCAATTCCAATATTCTCTGATCTCTCCACCGTTGAAGCCCCCCACTATTTTGTCGATTTCTGAAAATAATTTTAATTGCCAACCAAATACCGAAAAATAAAAATTTAAAATTTATTTTCTTAAAAATATTTTATATGGAAAACATTTTACATCGAAACCAACGGAGTAAGTATTAAGTCTTGACAAACATTCAAATAAGTAGCGGAATGGATTTTTTATATGAATATTTATAGCAACAGATGATCCCTTTTCATTAGTAAGTTAGAGCAACTCCAATGGTGAGTCAAAAAAAAAAAGTCACAAATATGATATCCATTCTACACCATTTTGTGGGTCATCTTTTTTCTAAAAGCTCACTTCTTGGAAGATTTGAGGTCACATATTTAAGGCTGTTAAACGACCCAAGCTACTCGAGTCTGAACTCGTGTTCGTTCGTTAAAAGCTTGTCCAAGATTGGTTTGCTACATGAACAAACCAAGCTTAAACAGTTTTTTGAAGTTCGTTAAGATTTCCAGCTAAGCTTGAATAAGCTACTACTCGACTCATTCGGCTTAGTATGTATAAGAAACTCAAGCCACTTGAGATCGAATCATATTTGATTTGATTAAAGCTCGTTTGAGATCGCTCGTCTCATAAACAAGCTAAGTTCGAACATATTTTTGAAGCTCGTTAAAGTTATTAAACCAAGCTTAATTAACTACATGCTTGGCTCATTTGGCTTGTACATCACTCCTACACATATTTGCTTTTATGCGAAGCCAATCCAATTAGGTCATGTGGTAAGCCCACTGGGGTTGTGAGATTCTTTGGCCCAACTTCAGCAAACAAGGACTCAAGCCTTAATACCATTTTCCCAGATTTTAACAAAAGAAGAAACATGACCAAAAAGGGGGCGGGGTGGGGGGCCGAAACGAAGAAAGAAACCCAGAGCCGAACTAGAACATTGTACTAAGTGAAGATTCACTCAGAGTTTGTCGTAATTTTGTAGGAGCTTTTTGCATGGTTTTTTTGATTTATTCCTTGTATTCTTTAAAAGATATATAGTACAGAAAGCCCCTGAAAAGTTAGGCCAAAATCACTCTAATTCTTCCAAGAAACTAAGAGCGATAAGCACTTCAGAGGATGTTGATGGTGGGCCACGTCATGCGACTGTGTTTCCGTAAGATCAAATAATTTCTCCTTTAGAAAGAGTTTGGAATGCAAGTCGATCAAGAAACAAATTCCTACACTAAATGGAACAAGTTCGTTGGTACGTGTTATTTTGTTTACACTTTCAATAAACGACTACGATTGCGGATGCGATGGATGATGGATGATGGATGAACGGGTTTGACGTTGCCGCTATGGTGGTGGAGAGAGAGGCTAGTTGCCCCAATGTCAAAAGAGGTTGAGATGGATTTTTCATCATATTTTCTATAGAAGATTTTAATTCTGGACAGGGTACGTATATGATTGAAGAGAATATACAAGACTTATTCGTTCATAATGAAATGAATTTATTCATAGAATCGAACAAATAAAGTCAACAGTGTTGAAATCATGATAATATATGTCCGGCAATGAGTCCCGCGTCAGACTCATAGGAATCAAAATAAATAATTCAATTGTTAATCTCCATTTACACTGTTAATTGATTCCTTTATTTCACTTGTGATTGTTGAATTGGTCACAAAAAGTGTCGAATCAAATGGCTTGTTATTTAACCAACTGGGGCTAACTCAGTTAGTCAGGACTTTTACATCTCCCAATAGGAGATCAGAAGTTTGAGTCTTTCCGGGTTTTCTTTCCTTTATATTTGTTGGAGTTATTTCTCCTCGTAATAGGGCTTGTAGTTGAGCTGAGTTGATTGTGATTGTGGTCATTTTGATAGGTTTATTTATCCCTTTGGTTTAGTTGTTGGACTTGGTTATTTCATAGACTCGCACACAATGGATGTAATGTCTTGTGATTTATACTTTATACTTCAGACATAATGTAATGATATCTCCTACCGATTGAAAAAAAAAATGCCTTGCTATTTAGCTCACATTTATGTGCTTGCCGATTCACAGGGTTTTACAAGAATACAAGGAGACTGGGTCATGCTGGTATAAATTTTAGTCCTGAATTTAGTGGGCCCCTGATAACGGATGATAGAATTTGTTCCAAAAACTAATTAAGATGTGTGTAAATTACTTCAAACACGCTACGTTATGGAAAAAAGAGAGTATTATTTTCAAAATAAAATGAACGATTTGTTGGATAATGGAAGGTCATTGAGGTTGAACCTTGTGGTTGCGGATCCATTCCAAACTCCATTTTTTATGTGCCGCACACTAGTCCCAAATTAGTTATCCATAAAAAATAAAAAAAAAATTTATTTCACCAAGTGAAGAATTTGAGTTTGATATTACAGCATATATTGGACGTCCAACAAAATATTTCAACTTCCTTTGCTACCTATATCCCACGAAGTTATTTATTCATGTGTGTGGTCCTGTAGTGGTACGAAGCACTACGTGACGGTGCTCTCGGATTGTTGAATAATTACTCATGTGCGAATGTGTTTATGGTTGTATAAGTGGGGATCCACTCGGATCCGGGGGATAACAGCTTCTGTAGAGCGTCTTACAGAATGCATCCGGATGATCCGTCTCGACAATCAATCGTCAATTCCAAGGAAAAGTTATGAACATACGAAGTTATTTATTCATGTGTGTGGTTCTGTAGTGGTACGAAGCACTATGTGACGGTGCTTCCGGATTATTGAATAATTACTTATGTGCGAATGTGTTTGTGGTTGTATATGTGGGGATCCACTCGGATCCGGGGATAATAGCTTCTGTAGAGCATCTTACAAAACGCATTCGGATCATTCGTCTCGACAATTGATCCTCGATTCCAGGGAAGAGTTATGAACACAGCCGTCCATAGGGGCTGCTTTGCAGCAATCCCGGATCCACTCCTCCACTCCTCTGTCAGCTCAGCTGCATCGTAGATTTTCGTCTCTCATTCGCCTCTCTCTCTCTCTCTCTCTCTCTCTCTCTCTCTCTCTCTCTCTC
>BPLS01011290.1:0-11260 GCA_019656275.1 Rhododendron kiyosumense | reverse complement strand
AAAATAAAAGAATTCAATTGGATAATTTTGCTTCATTCAATCATCACGGGTTTTCCAAAGAATAAAGAATTTTGAACAAAAACAAGATGATTAGATCAAGCACTTACAATTATTTGATTGAATTGATTTTAATAGAGGCTTTTTGAAAAAATCGTTCAAATTTTAAATCATTCAAATATTTTGTGTGGGATCTGACGTGGACCCTACACATGAATCGGTTACGCGTGTAGGTTTATTTTGTTTTTCTTCCCCGGAGAAAATGAAGTGGTGGAATTACAGTAGCGTCAATCAGATCATGGATTAATCACTCATGCAAATCTGCCCCAAAACCTCTAACCACCCAATTCTAAATTCCTAAAATTTTGTTTTATTTTATTCCTTTAAAATTGAAAACAAAGAAAAGTGGGGAGAGTTATTAATTAGTACTAGACTACCGGTGTATTTCCCTTTCAAGTGGCCCCATTCCGCTTAACTTTTTTTAGAAGTTAAGGGTGCGTTTGGTAACCTTTTCAGTTTTCAATTTTTAGTTTTTAAAAAATTAGAAATAGAAACAAGTTTATGTTTTCATAAAAACAAAAACAAGTAACATGTTTGGTAATAATCTTTTTGAAAACAACAAAAACTGAAAACACAAACTGAAAAAACTTTTTTTTTTTTTTGAGCAATTGCATAAACACTAGGAAATTAAAATAATTCGGACAAAAGGAATTAAATCTCATCCATATCTCTATCCAAAAGAGTTATAAACCTGCAAGGCAATTGTAAACAGCCAGATCGAAGAGTTTGAATCGAGCTCAACAACAATGGACCAATGAACAGGAAGCCACTAATCCTTACACCCCAAAAACCTCCTAAATGGACCCTGCATAGGAGGATTCTTCCAGAACAATACCTCAAACTCAGCCAACAGAGCAGCAATGTAGCAGAGCAACAATAAAGCACAGGCATAGTAATAAAGCACAGACATAGTAACGTTGACACGAAGGGCGGAACCAGGAATTAAAATTTACCCTGGGCTAACTCAAATTACATATATATAAATCAAAAAGAGGCAAACTTATATATAAATACGTAAATGTAAAAAAAATAAATAAAAGAGAAGTACAAAAAAAGGTACACTATCGAAGTTGTACCCTACGATGTTTTACAGAATAGAAATCATCTATTATCGAATTTGAGTCGATATCTTGGACAAGATCTCTTTCGATGTACATAATTATAGAATCTGCTAGAAAATCATCCCCCATTTTGTTGCGCAGATCAGTTTTCACATGCTTCATAGCTGAAAATGCTCTTTCCGTTGTTGCCGTGGTAACTGGAAGAGTTGCAATAAGGCGAATCAACTTTTCGATCAAATGATAGCTCTCCGACATTTTTGTCTCAACTAACCCTCGACATAATTCAGAAATGGTGGTCATATTTTGGAATTTCTGTTGATGAGGTACATCAAGCTTATAATGTTCCAACTGTAATCTCAAATAATGTCTCTCATGATTTGTGAAATCATCAGGATAAAATTTCTCAGCAAGAGTGCAAATATGATCAACGTTGAATGATTTAAAGTCATCCTTAGGTTCTAAAGCCAAGCTAAGAACAAGGAGTGCCACTACCCTCTCGTTGAATCTGTCATTCAACTCCGCCAACTGAAAATCTATTGCGGCGTTGAATATATCAATGTGGTAATGATGCTCAACTGTGAGGACATCCTTCTGCTGACAAGTACGACCCGTAGTTGTTTTGTAACGAGCACTCATGTCGGGCATATCAATGTTGTACTCTGTGCAAATTGATTTCACATGCATCATAAGAGGGTCAAAACCTTCTTCTCTCAAGGTGTGAAGGAGTTCTTTTGTAGTAGAGACCAAGTCCATGGCATTTATGATGTCAAGAGATTTGTGTTGCAAGGCTCGACAAAGCAAATCAGTGATTCCCATAATTCTATGCATCAAATGCAAAATAAATATGAACTCAAATGTCTTCATTGCAAGTAAAGCACCTTTAGCTTCTCCTCGTATAGAGTTAGAGGATCCCTTCTCAAACATCATTTCAAGAACTTTAATAGTTGCAGTAAACATGTCAACCAAGCTACAAATAGAATCAAAATTAGAGCTCCAACGAGTTGTTCCAGGTCGATGCAAAGTACCAATTTGATTAGCCCCTCTACCCGTCTCACGTTCACCAGTATCTAACATATGTTCAATTTCAATGGCTTGGGCAGATTGTAACTCGGTATGTCGTTTTGGAGAAGCACCAACAAGAGTGACAATGGAAGTCAACTTTGAAAAGAACAACCAGATAGAGCTCTCAATTTCAGCAGCTGCAACTAATGCTAGTTGTAGTCGGTGGGCAAAACAATGTATATAGTAAGCATACGAGCAATCGTTAAGAAATAAGGCTTGTAATCCATTCCATGCACCACGCATATTGCTAGCACCATCATATCCTTGACCTCGCATCTTATGAATATCCAAATTGTAACGAGTGAGGACATCGGATATCTCTTTCTTCAGAGTTAAAGCAGTAGTATCCTTAACATGCACAATATGAAAAAAGTGCTCTCGTAAAAACCCTTGGACATCAACAAATCTCAAAACAATTACCATTTGCTCTCTATTAGATGCATCCTTTGCTTCATCTACCAAAATACAAAATTTGGCATCCCCAACTTCCTCGCGAATCTTGTTTCTCACTTTGTTACCGAAAATATGCAAAATCTCCTTTTGAATCAATGGTGAGGTATACTTTGCATTTTTTGGAGCTTTTTCTAAGACAACATCAGCAATATTACCATCCAATTTTCCCTCAAACTTTATCAATTCAATGAAATTACCACGGTTTTTTGAATCAATAGATTCATCATGACCTCTAGGAGCACATCCTTGCAAAGTACGCCATCGAATACTCTCAATCGTTGCCATAAGCCGCAACCTATTTTTCTGAATGTCTTCTGAAGATTGTGCATTCATTACTTTGTCAATATGCCGACCAACATTCATTAAATCATCACAATAATTCACAGCATTGGAATGTGGTGAATTGGGACCTCCTACATGCATCGTAAAGGCATCGAAAACCACCTTCCAATTTGTAAATCCCTCACCAGTTATTGTAGAACGGTTTCCTGTCTTCTTTTCAAAAATGAAGCATGGAAAACAAAATGCTGCATCTTTTTGAGGGGAATACTCTAACCAAGGAAATTTGCTAAACCAAGAGGATTGAAATCGACGATATTGAATTCCAAACTTGGACCGTGGAAATTCCGAATAATTAGGTTGATATGGCCCTGCTTTGATATAAGCTCGTCTAATCTCATCATGTTGATAAACGGGATGTTCCCATATCAGAAAACATAACCCCGGCTCCCGTACAAGAGAAGTCTCATCAAATTCAACTCTTTGAATTTTAGGAGGAGGTTGCTCATCGTTAATTGAAGTATCAACATTGAACTGAGAAGAAGTATCACTTTCTGATATATTCACTCTTCGTTTGAAGAACGATAAAAGAGTTTGTCCTCCCTTTTTTTGTTGTTGTTCCATTATAATTTAAACCTAAAAGAGTAATATTGTAAGAACCAACAATTTAAACCAATATAAGCACACCAGCCAGTGCTCTGCATCAACTAAATCAGTAAAAATCTAAGCACACCAGCCAGTGCTCTGCATTTAACAACATAAGAGCAAATTTAAGCACACCCGCCAGTGCTCTGCATAATAAGTGAATACTTACAAATATTAACCCTCGCAAGCGAATGAGAGACAGCAATGTGTAGTATATACTGGTCCAGGGGTCCTGCATTTCAATTTTCAATAAGATTAAACACAAATTAAAAAATCCTAAACTTAGTATCAAAAAGCCCTAATTACAAAGCACTAATAAATATTTTCAAATCAAAACTATCAAGTGGATTGCCAACTGGAGAATAAACAACAATAATAAGGGCAAGAGAATAAACTATTGTCTTGGACTCACCGATTTTGGAATTTGGAGTATCAGACCACCCCTTTTGCCCAATCAATTTCCTTCATCTTGGTCATTCCTTCTTCTGGCCAAAGAGATCCGGAGACGAACGTGGATGACGACAGCGGGATTAAAAAAAAAATGTGTTCTGGCCAAAGAGATCTGGAGACGAACGTGGATGACGACAGCGGGATAAAAAAAAAAACAAACGTGGATGACGACAAGGCCAGGGAGGAAAAAGATTTAAGGGGCTAAGGCGTTTTGTTTTGTTTTTTCTCAGCAATTGGGCTGGGCTAAAAACAAATGGGTTGGGCTAAACATAAATGGACTAAAATTTAAATATAAATTTATTTTTTTTCAAAACTCACCTGGGCTTTAGCCTATGACAGCCCCTGTACAGTACCGCTGACACCTTGCCAAAGAGGGTAATTTGTATTGGAATAAAGCAATACGTGTGATTACTCATAACCATGACAACTGATATAGCAATATCAGTCAAATAACTCCTTGAAGATGTTAATAACAAAAATTTCCAGAGCAGCAAACTCAAGCTATAGAATTTCAGCACTGTGAAATAGTATTCCAGCACTTTGACATCCACACTTCATCAATGTGATGAAACAAGCACAAATGGAAAGCACGAAAATGGAATGAAAGGAGCGAAATTGTGGCACAATACCTTGAAAAAAGGGAAGTACTTTCATTAGACTTTCAGCTCAGAAACAGTTCTAGAAAGAAAAAAACGATTTCAGCATCCAAACGTCAACCTCACAGGAGCATAAAACATAATTCTAATAACTTATGAAAAACCTAACAAAAATTCAAGTCCTTTTCGGAAATTAAGATTGTCTAAAGTTTTTTGATCCAAGCGATTCTCCTTTTCTTAGGCATATCCAAGAACATTGCCTCCAAAGAACGTCACCATGCAGCTTCTCCAAAACCTTATTGTACGAATCTTCATCCAAGTCCTCCATAGTATTAAGCAATGCTTGGCACTCTTTCATTCCGGTAGCAAGAGTGCCAATACCCATTTCCCCTATGGACATACTTTCACTCACCCCACTACAGCCGGGATGGGAGCAGTGCAATTTCTTTTCCATAAAATCAACCCTCCTCTTTCTGTTTTCAGCAAATATGCTTAAGGCACTTGAAATGTTTGATACAATGGAATCTCTCTTCTTATTTTTAGCTTTGGGCTTGGCCTTTGAACCACCAGCACTTTCAACTTCTAACTCATCGATTTTCTTGAATTCTGGATTTGAACTATCACAAACAATGATACGAGACTCCATTTTAGAAACAAATGGAAAACACAATATTTCCCTTTCAAGTTTGGCTCCCTTTTGCCCTTCTTTCTTTATTTGCAAAATACTGTTCTGTGTCATTGATTTTTTTTTTCCACTTTCCTGATTTACCTCTCCTAACAGTGTTTTGACTTTTCTGTTGTTTAGATTTCGATTCAAGTAAAAGGCTTTGTTCACCAACTATATAACAATGATAGTGAAAGGTGTATTGTGGGAGGTGCACTACAACACTCTCAAATTCCTGAAACAACTAACTGCTCAAGTTACTGCAACATTTGGATTTTACCGTGCTTCAATCATTAGTTTTTTTTTTTCGACAAACAAAATCATCCCGTTAAAATCAAACAAGAAAGAACATCCATACCCATGCATACAAGACCATACACAAACAAGCCAAACTAAAACAACCCGACAATCAAAACAAAGGCCCAACAAAACCGAAAAAATAAACAAGGCCGAACAAAACACCCTCACAAAAGCCAAAAGAAAATAAAGCATTCTGTCAACGCTGAAGCAACAATCAACGAAACTTGCAAAACAAGGAGTTCGTAGGAAGAAGAAACAGACATAAATCATTAGAAAGCACGACGTTGAGGAATTTGGTAAGTATGCGGGTCACTGTTTGTACCATATTTCACTGCCTGTCAATAATCGACCGAAAGGTGGCAATTATAGAAATGCTTCCTATTTTATTATTTTGTATTAATAATATAACTAGTTTTTATTTGTTTGTATTTTAATAAAGTGCAGAACACTTGGCATGCTCCTATACATTTGGAAGTTAAAAAGGCATTTGTCATTGTCCTCCACATATTGAAGTTGAAGGGAAGTTATTTGGACACTTGAAAGCAAATTAGAAGAATGAAGAGTAATGGGAAGTTAGGAAGTTATTTTCTATACATTTGTTGTTTTCTATAAATAGCCTCTTTTGGCTTTATTGTAATCTCTCCAACAAATCAAAGTCTTAACTTTGTCATTAATTTTTGTCTACCAACCCATTCGGGTTATAACTAGGAGTAGAATTAACTTAATTTTCTTACTTTCGATGAGGATCCGTCCTTCTTTATTATAATTCTATCTTGGAAAAATAACATAGTCCATTTGTTATTTTTCTTCCGCTCCACCCCACTTCACTAAACCATCAATCCACTCCGCCCAATTGATGGGTCAATTCCGTTTTTGAAGATTGGTGGGTGACGGTCTTCTTTTACGAGTCAATTCATCACCACCAAAAAATAGCATTTGATTCATTCGTCATTTCTCTTCCGGTGAAGTCCTGAAATACGGCAAGGAACCTCAAATCCGTTTGTGAAGACAAGCCGCATTAGCCTTTATTTTTGTTGTTGGCTTTGTTTTCTGAAATCTCTGTCGATTTCGATCGAGAGAAAAATCGGTAAACAGTCACCACAGTTGTCTTCAATGACCCTTTCTCGTTTACGCTTTCTTCGAGTTGGGTTTTGTTATGCTTTGTCACTAGGGAAATTTTCAAAATAGCACCTGACCTTTCTCACAAATCACGCACAGGCACCTGACATATTTAAAAACCCATCAATTTTCCATCCGCCGTTAATTTTCCATCCAAAATAGATGAAAATGTTGAAAATGTGCATTTTGGCACGAATATTGGCAAAACAATATTAAGACTCATTTTGGCAAAACACAATATTATACTCATAAACAAGATTAAGGCTCGATTTGGTTTTAAAAGTCAACTAATAACTTAATTTGTCTTTCTTTATTAAAAAAAACGCATTTGTTAGTTTTGGGTCAAGACGAATTAATAAGTCACAAAAAATACTTAACTCAGTCACTTTTCTCACCTACCCATGACTATTCTACGTTTTTTGTTTTTGCCTTTTCCTTTGTTTAATACAGAGTAATCTTATTTGGCTGCATAGTTATGGGTATTTAATTACTAAATTAAGTTTGATTCCTTATTTAGGATGTGTTTGGATTGAAAAGTTAAGTAATTTTTGTGACTTTTTGATTCGTCTTGACCCAAAACTAATAAATGCGTTTTTTTTTCTTTTGAATAAAGACAAAAATTAAGTTATTAATTGACTTTTACAGCCAAACGAGCCTTAATCTTGTTTATGAGTATAATATTGTGTTTTGCCAAAATAAGTCTTAGGCTCCATTTCAGAACGCAAAAAAAATCCTCCTTATTTTTTAAGAAGGCAATTTCAAGCTCAAAAATTATTGGCTTATTGAAATATAAAAATATGCAATATGGATATTGTTTGAAAGATTTCATCGAGATCTTTTATATGATGAAATTTTTTTTTTCATTTACATTATTTTTTAATTTGAAAATATGAAATAAGTTGCTTATTTTGTAACAAGGTTTTTGGAACGGGGCCTTAATCTTATTTTGCCAATATTCGTACCAAAATGCACATTTTCATCATTTCCGTCTGTTTTGGATGGGAAGTTAACGGTGGGTGGAAAATTGATGGATTTTTAAATAGGTCAGGTGTTTTTTTGATAATTTTAAAATGTCAGGTGCCTGTGTGTAATTTGTGTGAAATGTCAGGTGCTATTTTGAAATTTTCCCTTGTCACTATGACCACCAGCTTTGATACAACCTAATCTATTTAGCTTTTCGTGTTCTCATGTCGTGTCGTGTCATATTCGTGTTTCGTGTAAAAAATAGCCGACCCTAACCCGCTAACTTCGTGTCGTGTTATCGTGTCCTTCCGTAAATTCTCGTGTCATGTCGTGTCTTCTCGTGTCAGAATTCTCTCAACCCTAACTCGACCTATTTAGCTTTTTGTGTTGTCGTGTCATTTTATATTCGCGTTTTGTGTCAAAAATATCTTATCCTAACCTGCTAACTCCGTGTTGTGTCAGAAATTTTCACCCCTAAAATCAAGCATCCCCTATTAGAAAATCCAATACTTTATGGTGCAAAGTGTAATTTTTCCGAACATACACAGCCGTAAAATGGCAGCTACAAAAACCAGTGGCGAAGAGCACACTAGCAGGCAGCCACCAGGGCCAGCAGCTCCACATATACGACACAAGTACGCAACACATGCAGAAGCGCCCTTTCCTCTCCCATTCTTCCCATTTCAGGTCTCTCTCTCTCTCTCTACCCCTGCATTTCCTATTCACACTCAGAATCTCGCTTTTCTTTTTCTTTTTTTGTATTCTCGAAATTACGTTTCTCTTTCTCTTTCTGGATTATTATTTATGCCCTTGTTGATGTTAGTCTTTTCAATTTCCGCCACTTGATTTTTCAGATCTATGGTCGGGTTGAAGCTTTAGGGTTTTAGTGGTTTTTTCCCCTCTCGAGAGCACCGGTCATGGCCACTCCGTTTCACAACTTCCACTTGCCCGTCACTGCTGCTCAGGTCCTCTCTCTCCCTCTCTCTTTCTGTGTGTGTGTGTTTGGGTAGAGTGAAAATGCAAGAACGAGAAGGAAAAAAGAAACTTTGCTTGTGTCTTTTTGTTTCTTGGTTTGGCGGCCAGGGTGTCTGGGCCAGCTTTCACGCACCTTGACATATCCCCTCCCCGGTCTGTTCAAAGCTAGGCCAACCAGACCGACTAGGAGATTGACAAGAAATTCCTTTCTTGTTGCCTGACCCAAAGAATCCAACCGTCGTCAATTGTGTGGGGGAGCAAATCCACCAATCAACTGGATTAATCTTTAGGGCTCACTTTGCTCGTGTTTGATTGGCATGAACGTGGTAGAAAGTGAATTTTCTTTGTGCTACCCATTTAAGAATGGTTACATAGCTTTCACTTTCTTGTTAAAAACACAAAAAATAAATTGTTCTTGAGAAAGTTGTCACCTCCTATGACACTTCCCATTATGCCCATAATTTTTTGATTATTTCATTGTGAAAGTTGTATGTTAAGGGTAAATAAGTATTTTCTTGAAGAATTTTAACAGAACTTTTCATTTTTGTCAAAAACATAAATTATCTTTAGAGTCTCTTTTCTTTCACTTGACTTTCTCTCATTTTACTTTCCAACGCAATTTTCTTTCTAATCAAACGGACCCCAGAGGTGTGTAGGTTCTTGTTTGTATGTAGTTCTATATGTAAGTGTCAAGGTAGATGTGTGTAAAACCAGGAGAGGTAGGATTAAAGATGAAAATAGTTGTGAGTTGATTGGGGCCAATGTAAGATAGGTTCAGTGGTCATAGACTAGGGTGGTCTGGTGACTCTGGTGAGATACAACCAAAAATGGGTGATAAGATTACTAGTAAAGGCCAAGGGGAACACCTAAATTGATTTGGGGAGGGAAACACTTAAACTGATATGAGGTGATGTTGTAAAACATGACATCTACTTGTTAAACGTTAAGTCTTTGAACCGATAGAATGGCAAAACAAGATTCACGCAGCCAACTTTAGTTTATTGGCACACAAGATTTAATTTGGTTTCCTTATATGTCTGTATTTTCTCAGTCTACTTTCTCTAAAAATCTCAGTTATGCGTGATTTCAGGTTGGCACGTACTTTGTTGGGCAGTATTACCAGGTACTTGAACACCAACCTGAGTTTATTCATCAGTTCTACAGCGATGCCAGCACTATGATTCGTATCGATGGTGATGCAAGAGAGACAGCCACGGCAATGCTGGTATGTGTTTTTTAAATTCGGTTTTATTACTGTGATTGTGTGTTATGTTTATTTGTTAGAGTTTTAGTATGATTTTTAAGTGTTTGAAATAGATTTGCTGGCAGTTGTCAGACAGTCAAATAATGTGATTTCTAGGGAACGGGTTTTTTTTCCTTGTCAAATTAATTATCATCTTTTGTTCCTCATTTTGGTGTTGGAACTTGGATCGTTCTAGGACATATGTGATCCTTGTACAATGTTCACACTTACTGTTCTGAGTCCTCACAAAATTTGTGGAGTTCAGAAATCTCTGGGTGTTTGTGACTTTGTTCTTGTGTATTTTCCATTAAAAATATTGAGCATATAACGAAGCTCATATAGCTGACATGGACCAGTGCAAGTGTGCATTTTTTTGCATTGCAATATCAAGGAAACAAGGTAACTTTGTCATTGAAGATAAGGATAAGTGTCCTTTGGTTACTGCAAAATAAGGATCTTGCTTTCTACATCCCGGAGGCCATGCCATTTCGTATAATGGGAACCCTAGTAGCTGTTGGCATGCCTAAAATGAGAACCATAATTTTCAGAAAAGGTGTAGACATGTAGATATGGGAATGGCCGGTTTTCATGTTAAGTGTTTAAATGCCGGTTTGCAGCCTCCCGGTTTCTGTTAGTCAAAACACCAGAATTGATTGGAAGCGGAATTTGGATGTCTTTGTGTGATTGAATAGATTAGGAGGGTGAGAAAAATGGAGTTTCCCGTGGCACAAAGTGCTACCCAGTGCGCAAGGCTCTGACTAGTATCAGGCCTAGTGACTGAGTCTGTGACACTACCGGTATTTAATCATATGTGACATTTTTGTTAGAGTATATGCACAAGTCATATGTGCCTATAGCCGACTATAACTATGTTGAATCGAGTTAAAACATCCAATTTATACTCCACTACTCCCTTTTCTTGTATATGAATATGTGGGTGTCTCTCCCTTCAATTAAGTTGGCCAGTTTTCTTTAAAATTGGAGGGGAGCAAAGCTAATTTGACGAGGGGAAGGGGTTGGGGCCATGGGGGATTGGATATTTAACAAGATTTTGTTATTTAGAGTGGTGGGGGGAGAAAGGTGTTCAACGAGGGGGAGGAAGATGATTTTACGTCCTAATTTTTATCCTTTATGTTTCTTCCGATGGATTAAGATCACATGCATTGGTAATACTACACATT
The DNA here is from genome assembly GCA_019656275.1 of Rhododendron kiyosumense. Lineage (NCBI taxonomy): Eukaryota > Viridiplantae > Streptophyta > Magnoliopsida > Ericales > Ericaceae > Rhododendron > Rhododendron kiyosumense. The sequence goes on along the minus strand of BPLS01011290.1, from coordinate 212 downwards.
GTAACGAGTACTACAATAAACTACATCGTGGGCCTACTAAAATTAGTAAATTATCATTCTGTAAACTGGTTTCTCAATCTAAGTGGCTTTATAAAGTTAGAAATAGGCTATTAAAGTCAGAAAATTGCCATCCCGTAGGGATTGGCTACTGACAACAGTTCCTTCTCCTAGGATCTCTCTCTCTCTCTCTCTCTCTCTCTCTCTCTCTCTCT
>BPLS01011279.1:0-20079 GCA_019656275.1 Rhododendron kiyosumense | reverse complement strand
CATTTTGGCATAAATCTACCTTTGAATTTTTCTCTCTTTTTTAACTCATGTTTAGGAAGGATGATGTGGAAATTGGTCTCAGGCTCCTTTCTCAAGCCAAAAAGGATGGTGTCACCCTTAACCTTGTTATGTCCAGGTGTCTAATAGGTAGGCATTAAAGGTTTGCCCTACCAGTTTGTTTCTCTGTTATTCTCCCATGGAAAGAAAGTTTTCGGGAATTGCAAGTTTTTTCTTTGATTTTGAATTCCTCCCCTTTTACCCTCTTTGTATCATAGGTGGAGGATGTTAGTTTTTGGTTCTTTATACCATAGATCTTCATTCATCATTTTCGTTAATTTTTTTTTTTCAACGGAAGAAACAAATTCATTAATCAAGCCATACGGCATCTACAGATGAACTCTAAATACAGAACAGGATTTTCCACCCAAATACAGAGAAATAGAGACACAATACAAAAAAAGACTAAGAGACAAAACTAGTGTCTAGCGCCTATGCAAGAGCCAAACGCTCACTTCTTCACACCGTCAACATGGCCGGCTAATGTGGAGCTAGTACCCAGACACCACCGTCTCGAGATGGCGGAGCTCCAAATCAAAGATAACATTAAACCTGTGGAAATCAATCACCCGATTTGGAAAAATCAGATCAGAACAAAACCACCGGGACAAAAACTGGACCCAACATCCGGACAGAAACCGGCCTCAACATCCGGACATAAACTGGGATAAGAGTCCTAACAAAACAAAATGAAACATAAAACCAAAATCCTAACCTGCCGAAATACTCAAAACAGCCACCGCAGCACCTCTGCCACAACCATCGCACCAACCACAAGAATCACGACAGCCCCTATTGCCGCCATGCTTGGTCCCAACACACCATATCCACTCACAGCATCGCCACCAACAACCCAGCAAAATCGCACCATCCACCACCTGAAACGGCCAAAACGCCGCTAGGCAAGAGACCGGCTACCTCCAACAAGGTAGAACAGCAGTCCACAACGAGATATACACCCAGCATAGTATTCGGTGGGATCTTATTGTTGGTGGGGGGGTGGGGGAACGAGGAAGGAGGAGGGAAGGGGAAGAGGGAGTGGGGGAACAACAGCCCACAGAGGAGAGGAGCACCGGTAAGGGAAGGGGAGAAGAAAAAGGAAGAGAGAGAGAGAGAGAGAGAGAGAGAGAGAGAGAGAGAGAGAGAGGCGCCCGGGGGAGAAGGTGACGCCTCCCCCCCAAGCAAACAATGGCAGCTAGGGTTCTCTGGTAAAAGTTTAGAGAGAGAAAGAAGAGATAAGGAGAGTCTAGGCATTTTGCATCTTTCCAAGGAATTTTTTTTCATCATTGCATCAAGTCCAGTGTTCAGCTCTATTTATACCATTAACTAACTGAATATCACTGAACTGCTTTGACCCACCAGATAATGGTTATCGAACTGCACTTTAAAAGTCGAAGCCTGTCCAGTTCTATATAGAGCATGATCACACATTAAACTCTCACGGTTATGAGCACCTTAAGAGAGGAAAAATCTTGTTGTTTCGGTTAGTGTATCCAGAACAATGCATGCTATTTATTGGGAAAATAGACATCCGGAAGGACCAGAACTTTTCATGTGTAAAAGTTAATTTGTTTGTTTTCTTGAATGCTTGCATGGCTGGGGAAAGAATTGATTCATGCAACTGTGCCTGTTCTAAGGACATTAGTATGGAACATGCATGTTTACAAATGTGGAGTTTTATTTGTCTCACTCTCTCACTTAAGGTTCCTGAACTGGCTTCGTTTTGTTGGCTTGATCCTACAGTATTTTTTTCATTTCCATGGGAAGTTTTGATTGCTTTGTTACTTCCCATATAAGACCCATCACCCATGGTTGTCTTTATTTTGCTATCTATAACTGTTCATGTTCTCTTGTCTAAATTTTGTACTCTGCTTGCAGCTATGTGCTCACGGAGGTTTGAGAAGGCTCATGCGCTTGGTGAGCCCAGCTTTTCATTCAACTCTGGACGGCCTCAAATTGATAGTAAATGGTAGGTGTTTCTTCTAGCTACAATAAATTCCGCTCCACCTGTGTTTTTGAATAAGGAGAAAGTATACCACCTAATGACTTGAGTGCTTGCAGAGGTTATCTTTTTCTTATCTCAGTCATAAATACATTATTTGCTTTTTATTGGACATCTCATTGCCAAAGTTGTAAATCTTAATAGATTCTGAGATCAATTCCATTAATGTCCCACTTCACACATTACAGCTAAAGAGACAGGAAAACTACGAGGATGAAGAACATAATTCAATAATTCGCAAGTTATAGAGTTTCTTGACAATGTGCCACTTATTTTGCTCTGAAGTACCAAAGGTTCTGGTGTTTGGCTGCTTCTGGAATTAGAGTTGTGTCCTACGTTGTACCCAAGTTTTGAAACATTTCAGAACACTCATAGATTAATATCCTTTCTTAGGATCAGGAATGAGAAATACTGAATGAAGGTGGTCCAATTCAAGTGTCAGCAATTAGTTACTTTGCTAAGATATGACCTTCGTTACTTTTCCATGATATGAAATTTAGAGTTCCAGCTTGATTGAAAGGAATTCCTTTCAGTAAGCGTTTTCTTTCCTTCCTACTTTTCGTGCTAAGTTTTCGGAGTTCTCTTTATTCAAGTCTGAATTTATATCTTATTTTTATAATTTAGTCTCCCTGCTAATTTTTGGTTTGTGATCCGTAATCCATTTGCAGGGCATCATTGGCCTTAAAGGTCTATAGACAAACAATTTTAGCTGGTATCGTACCTACTATGGAAATATTTTCACAAGTCTTGGGTTGCTTGCAACTTCCACATGATGCTTCCTTGAGAAATAGTCTAGTTGAGAATCTAGGAGTCAGTACTGATTCACCTAAAAGGTCAACCCTTTACTCATTGGTCGATGGTTTTGGAGAGTACGATCCTCGGGCTTTCTCATTGTTCGAGGTTAGAGGACTATCTATCTTAATTGATTGTGTTTTCTGGACACTTTTTTTTGAAGAAATTAGCTGATAGATAACTGGACATCAGGAAGCTGCTTCTCGTGGAATTATACCATGTGTATCCTTCAAAGAAATTCCAATAGTAATTGATGCAACGGAGTTACATGTCCATACAGCTAAGGTAAGATTTTTGGTTTTCGCTTCTTCTTGGACTGCTATATTGTATTAAAGGCAATGGTATTTCTTTATGTCCACAATCACAAGAAGCATTTAAATTTTTGTACTTCTTGGTCACTTATATCAATAAACTTGGTTCATATAGCGAATTGGGCTTCTCTCTTTATTTTTGAGATTATATAGGCCCTATGTTTGCTATAATGTAAGTTTTAAGAACGACATACGAAACTTCTAGCCCCAGATTTTTTCTAGAATAATTGGGTTTCTTCTTCTGTGCTCGCTTCACGTGCCATGAGTTCATTTATTCAGTGGTGACAAGAACTTAAAACACACAATAGCTTATAAAAATTGGCGACTATGATCTTCTCTCTCTCTCTCTCTCTCTCTCTCTCTCTCTCATGCATAAAAGACATGCTGCTGATGATCTTTTTGTCCCGTTTGCTGACTCTTCTCTATAACTGGCCAGGTATACCTATTGACAGTTTTGAAGGGCCTCAAGAATCAGCTTGCTGCTGGTAACACTATCAACACTAATTTTGCTTTCCTTTAGTTAGACATGACTTTACCACTGGGGGAAAGGCACTGCATGTGCACGTTATAAGAACTTGATTCTCTTCCCTCTTTTCATAAAAACTACTATTGATGGATTCGTTGATAACTTAAACCAGGACAACTGAAACAAGTAGTTAAAGCCATTTAATATTTGTCTGTCATATCAGGGCTAAGTGGCTAATGTAGGAAAAGTTGTAGGTGGCACGGTATGTTTTAAGGTAAGGTTGTGACTTCCACCTTCAGTTTTTCCTTTTGCAATTTTTTTGCAGGTGCAAAGTTGCCCAATATAGTCATTTTACTGCCTACAGAGAGTATACAAATTCAGTCTCCTGTGGGCGAGAAAGTAATTAGTGTTGCAGGAAGGTGAGATGCGCTTACTTTTCGCAACTGACCTTATTATGGATGATTTGAACCATACATGCCTCTGGAAATGCAGCAGATCTCACAAGGGTTTATGTTTGATACTTTTGCTGCTATAATTAAGAGTCCCTTGCATAGTTTGGTAGTACAATTTGTAATAGACAAAACAGTTAGCAGTGAAGTGATGAGGATGAGGATTTTCTCTAATGGTAAAACCTGGAAAATTCAAATTGTTCTTCGTATTCTTCTGTCCATTTTGTTTGAGACATTAGGTGTGTCCTATATGTGCTGGTAAATGAGCATTGATAGTGGTCAGGAATATTAGACACACAGGGTTCAACGTAACATATATACCCTACTCTTTTCATTTCAAGCTTTTTATTCTTGGGCATAATTTGCGATTGCTGGTATAGGAAAAGGATGAAAAGGATACCTACATTTTCATGATTGTTTGTGTACTGCAAGTTTGTAATATCTATTACGGGCATTCAGGAATCAGATTATTTCACCGCCTTCCATATATTTTTCCCGGTCTAATGCTTAGAATTATGTAATGAGCTTCGATTTTGTTGTGAATCTGTGATTTGTCTTGGTGCTCAGGATAGGTCAGGCAGTCGCAGCAATGTTGAGGAGGCTGGGACTAGCTTACAAAGGGAACGAATCCTACGGGAAAATCCGTATATTTGGTGTGGTCACGAAAAGGTGGTTACAGCCAAAACTTGCTTATCCTTTCGGCGGGAAAGGAATAGGTTTGGGTGTAGCAACACCATCAATCCTTTCATCCAGTTCACGGTTGGGTAAAGGAATCAGTGATCAGCAGCGTAACATTAGAACTGGAAATCTGTTCTTGGATTAATGGCCAACATACACATTTCCTGTTTCTGAATCCTCGGAGATTGACCCAAGTTAGTAGTCTGTAGAGAAGCAATAGGAGGCGAGGAGGAGCAAAATATACCGAAGCCCTTCAGAATTCTTGCGCAGAATTCAGATGTCGCGAAACAGATAGGTGTTTTGTTCCGGTACATTTATGACAGTTGTTCTTCACCGACGAATATGGCCCTGGGAAAACAAAGCAATGGAAGTTTGGCCATGCCGCCTCCACTTTTCGAGTTGGTCATTATCAACGGTCTTATTCATCATTCTTTATGAGTAACAATATCGTTGATTAATGTACAACATTGTGATTGCATCATTATGATTATTAACAATGATAAAGTACGTGCAACTAGCTTCATGGTTAAGCTCGGTTACGGATGCGATTCGGATAATCGTGAACGGTATGCTCCCATATCGCTCTCCTAACGATTGTATTCGTCTTCTCCGGTTGCTGCTCGAGAAGGAGATTAATGTTGCTCTTTTGGCCTGAGTTTAGATAACTTTGATTTCTGGCTTGGTTAATTGCTTGAAGAAACTCAGCCCGCAGTAGGGTTGGCAATGGAGCGGGTAGGGGGTGGATACCACTATCCCCGTCCCCAATCCCCAAACCCAAATTTATTTCCATCCCCTCCCCGATCCCCACCGGGGAATTATTTTTACCCTCCATCCCCACCCCAAACGGGGAACGGGGATCCCCGCGGAGAATCGGGGATCCAACTGGAACCACATGCAAAGCTAGTATTCTTAATCCGGTATCCCTCCAGCTAGACGCCAAGAACAAACAACACACGCAGAGCTTTTAAAGCTTCGGTTTCTCAGTCTCTCAACACAACACTATAGTTTCCGACGTGAACAATATTAACAATATTTATCTGACTAGAACTATTGATTTGAACTCTTCTTTCTACTAATCTTCTATCCGTGTTAAGTGAATTCAATTACTTCTATGTTAATTGACAGTGAGATTTAGTTTCTTTCTTTCTTCCTCACTTGTGTATATATAGTACTCTTATATAACTTTCATTTATGTATATATATATAAAAAAAAACGGGGTGGGGCAGGGATAAACTCATACCCATCCCTTACCCGTTCCCCATTTTTTTAAAAAAATTATCCCCATCCCCTACCCCTCAAAAATCCCTGAATCCCCAACCCATTTAGGGCGGGGAATGGGGCGGGGCGGGACAGCCGGGATTGCCATCCCTTGCCCTCACTTCTGAATGTAAGTTTTATATTTTAGTCAGAGAAACGAAATGTTTATAAACAAGCTAAGAAACCAATTTTTACATGATGTTTTGGTGAGAAAGGATTTTCTTTCCTTCCTTCCTCACTGGGAGAGGTTTTGAAAACTGGGAGAATCCTATGGTACAACTCCAAAAATTTTGATTTGGTTACCAAAAAAACCCCACAAGTCATTTCGAAAAATTCATAATTAATTAATGCAATAAAAAACGCAACTAACCAACAAAAAGTGACTATTTTGGGGTATACGGAACATCCCTATTTGTAACTTCAACTTTAAAAAATATGTAACTGATACAATAAAAGTGCATAATGAATGAGCCAAAAAAATAAGCGTATCATTGTAACACACAAATTCGAATCCTGCAATAAAAAAACACGAAAAAGATTCACAAAATACGATTTTATTGATTTGAAAAGAACAAGGCATACAATTCTCTATAATATGCTCTTTCACAATACAAACAAAATCTTCTGATTCGATCTCCAATTGAAATTACAATCTGACGGCTGTAGAAGTTTGTTGTAAGGTTGAAACGGTAGGTAATTCCTTCAAATCTTTGAGTTGAGAAGCTTGAAGAACGAAGTTTGATTGTGGGCTTGAGCAGCTTGATCTCGACAAAACGATGAGTTTGAGGCGCAATCTTTGCAGGATTCGGCGCGTAGACTGTTGTTGTTGACGAATTGGCACGTAGCTTGGGTGATTGTTGATTCTACACAAGAACTTGAGAGGAATTTGAGAGCAGGATTTGGGACCTTTGAAAAGCCTTGAGAGATGTTTGAGAGTGCTTGAATTCTCTTGGCCAAAAGTGTTTGAGAGTGCTTGAATTCTTGAAGAGTGTTTGAGAGCTCTATGGAATGTCAAGCAAAAGGTCCTCTCTTCCTCAAATGAGCCTCTATTTATAGGCTCAACGATAGGAGAGTTAAGTATGGCTGGATCTTAAAATAAGATCCTTGATTGGTTTCATTGATTTCATTTGACTTCTTTTTTTTTGTTTTTTTGAAGGATTCATTTGAAGCGGGCCTACACCTTTGGGCTTGTATAATTTTTTGACCCATTTGGTTGATTAAGTTAGCCCAACTTTTTGATCTGTTAGGCTAATTAAGTTAGCCCAATTTATTTTGGTTCTGCCCATCTCTTTTAAATAATTGAACCCATTCATTGGCGATCCCAATTTTAATTTGTAGGTTTTGACCAACATTTGATTTTAATTAATTTAGATTATTTATTCATTTCAATTAATCGGATGGTGATTACTTGTCAAAATTTTAATGTCTACAATCATACACCAAAAACACTCGCAATAGGCACCAAAACATGCGTACCATTCTTCAACTACTTGTACCATATCTTTCAAGATGACTTTTGCAACTAGGGTAAACGAGTCCAGCCAAGAACTTGAGCGCCGAGTGGTTCATTTATACCCTATTCGCAACTAACCAAAAATCTTAAGCTCAAGTTACCGGGCCAATTGCCCAAGTCCTGCACAGATCCTCAATAGAGTGTAGGCATGGCCCGCGGAGATCTAGGGCATCGCAGCGCGGCGTTGGCTGGGCCCCTTGATGATTCATAGTCTCTACAAGAGCCTGTGTGGAGAGGAACCATTGACCCGGTAACTTAATCATATATCTGCTTAAGTTCAAGTTGTTAGAACAACGGAGTTCGTTCAATATACGCCGGAATAAATATACCTTTCCTGGCAATGTGGGATGGGAAACGTATACGTCTGTGGTTTTCTCTCGGGGAAAAACAGACTTTTTATTTTTATCGATCAGAATAGTTTTAAAAAAGAAAAGAAAAGGATAGACTTCTGTGTACACATCTATCATACAAGATCTTTCCCCGTTAAGCGTCTTTGGCCGGGTTTTTTTTACTCCGTATTATTTATTTTCATGTCTCGTTTTAGTTTCGTTTGTTCTAGGTTTGGTTCTCTCCTTATAATGGAAGTTTTCCGTCCCCGGTGGGGGAGGGTTTGGTGTTCTTTGGACTATCTTTGTTGCAATTGAGGGTTTGTGTTGCTTTCTCTGTTTGAAGGTCGGTCATGGCTGATTAAGTGGCAAAGCCTTGTTGTGGGGCTCTGGTACTGGGTGATATTTGGTACCTAGGCCTCTTGTTTGGATATTTACTCCTCTTTGGAATAATATCCAACGTCGATGTATTCGGTGTTTCATGATATAGGGAAAAATTCAAAAAAACCCCTGAACTTTGAACTCAATGTCAAATAGGCACCTAAACTTAAATAAATTTCAATTGAACACCTGAACTTTCACTCCATTATTCAATTTACCCCCTTCCGTCCCAATTTGTGACTTTCCTAACGGCAACCGCTGAGCTGGACACTAACAGACAAAACAAAACGTTAGAGGGAGAAATTGGAGGAAAACAACAATGATCTGTCATCTTTTTAAGGCCCCGTTCAGCTAAATAAGTCTACTGGCTTATTTTTTGTCTTTATTCAAAATTTTTTTGTGTTTTTTTATTGTTCTCTTTACAATTCAAAAAGAATTTTTTTAAAACTTCCCCCTAGATTCTCCATACTTCCAATATTTTTTTCCACTTATTATCCTTACTATTTTTCAAAAAAAAATTCAAACACAAATCCAAACATTGCAAGTTTTTCATCATTTTTTTTGAGAATTATTGCATCGTCATAACTAGAGGAATCTAAAAAGTAACAAATTACGATCGAAACATAATTTTTTGAATAAAGACAAAAATAAGCCAATTTTTTCATTTTTATTAAAAAAAATGGATTTCGATCATAATTTTTTATTTTTTAGATTCCTCTCATTATGACGATGCAATAATTTCCAAAAAATTGATGAAAAATCAACAAATACGAAAAAAAATTGAATAAGGTAGCTGAACGGGGCCCTAAAATGGTGCCAAAAAACTGTTGTTTCCCTCCAATTTCTCCCTCTAACGTTTTGTTCTGTCTGTTAGTATCTAGCTCAGCGGTTGCCGTTAGGAAAGTCACAGATTGAGACGGCAGGGGGTAAATTGAATAACTGAGTGAAAGTTCAGGTATTCAATTGAAGTTTATTTAAGTTCAGGTGCCTATTTGACATTGGGTTCAAAGTTCAGGAGTTTTTTTGAATTTTTCCCCATGATATAATACAATTTCTACCATTTTGGCCAAAAAAATTCGAAAAATTCATACTAATACAATAAAGAGTTTTTTTTAAAAACATCCCTCCAACTATCCACCAGATTTTTACTTAGTCCTCAAACTATTAAAATGTTTTATTTAGTCCTCCAACTATCGGCTTGCATTTTATTTAGTCCTTCCGTTAAGTTTCCATTAAGTTTCAAACGGGGAGACAGTAGGATGACAGTTTTGTTAAAAATTTTTTTTTTTCCAACCACCGATTTGCAATCCTATGGTGTAGAAACGTAATTATGAGAGCCTTAAAGATAAAATTTGATTATGTCCCTTTAGAATAATATGATCAGAATAATAAGATCTTCACACCTATTCAAACGGATTAAAATTTAAGCAATTAATTTTTTAACTATATTTTTTAATATATAAACCGTCTCAAAAAATTAAGTGCTCAAATTTTAATTCGTTTAGATGGGTGCGAAGATCTTATTATTTTGATCATATTATTCTAAATAGACACAATCAAATTTTGTCTCTAAGGCTCTCATAATCACGTTTCTACTCCATAGGATTGCAAATTGGTGATTATAAATTTTTTTTTTTTTTAACAAAACTGCCGTCCTACTAACGTTTTGTTAAAAAAAAAAATTTATAACCACCGATTTGCAATCCTATGGAGTAGAAACGTGATTATGAGAGCCTTAGAGACAAAATTTGATTGTGTCTCTTTAGAATAATATGATCAAAATAATAAGATCTTCACACCCATCTAAACGAATTAAAATTTGAGCACTTAATTTTTTGAGACGGTTTATATATTAAAAAATATAGTTAAAAAATTAAGTGCTCAAATTTTAATCCGTTTGAATAGGTGTGAAGATCTTATTATTTTGATCATATTATTCTAAAGGGACATAATCAAAATTTGTCTCTAAGGCTCTCATAATCACGTTTCTACACCATAGGATTGCAAATCGGTGGTTGGAAACTTTTTTTTTTTTAACAAAACTGCCGTCCTACTGTGTCCCCGTTTGAAACTTAACGGAAACTTAACGGAAGGACTAAATAAAATGCAAGCCGATAGTTGGAGGACTAAATAAAACATTTTGATAGTTTGAGGACTAAGTAAAAATCTGGTGGATAGTTGGAGGGATGTTTTTAAAAAAAACTCTACAATAAAAGATGCAACTAACCAACAAAAAGTGTGACTATTTTGGGGTCTACCGTACCTCCCTATTTGTAACTTAAACTTTAAAAAATATGTAACTAATACAATAAAAGCGAAAAATCTGTCCACACAGAAAATCTGTGCACAGATTGTACATAGATTTTGTCGTAGGGCCCATCACGGATCCCACACAAATGATCCGAACCGTTTATTAAATGTAAAAAGATTTCATACTTCTTTTAAGGAAATAATTTTAATTTTAAAAGAGAAATAATATATTTATTATTTGACTCTTTTTTTTTTTTTTTTAAGGATTTATTTGAAGTGGGCCTACACCTTTAGGCTTATATAATTTCCTAAACCATTTGGCTGATTACGTTAGCCCAACTTTTTGATCCGTTAGGCTAATTAAATTAGCCCAATTTATTTTAATTCTGCCCATCTCTTTTAAATAATCAAACCCATTCTTTGGCAAGCCCAATATTAATTTGCAGGCTTTGACTAACATTTGATTTTAATTAATTAAGATTATTTATTCATCTCAATTAATCGGACAGTGATTAAACCACGTCGAAATTTTAATGTCTACAATTATACACCAAAAACACTCGTAATAGGCACCAAAACATGCGTACCATTCTTCGACTACTTTTTCCTTTTGGGTAAGTATTCTTCGACTACTTGTACCTATTTTCAAGATAACTTGCGCAACTAGGACCGTAAACGAGTCCAGTCAAGAATTTGAGCTCGAGCCGAGCCGAGCTCGCGACGTGCGTGGTTCATTCATAGCTGCTCTATTCGCAACTAATCAAAACTTAAGCTCAAGTTACCGGGCCAATAGTCCTAATCCTACACAGATCCTCAATAGAGTGTGGGCATGGCCCGCAGAAATCTGGGGCATCGCAGCGCGGCGTTGGCTGGGCCCCTTGATGATTCAAGGTCTCTTCGAGAGCCTGTGTGGAAAGAAACCATTGACCCGGTAACTTGAACATATATCTGCTTAAGTTCAAGTTATTAGAACAACGGAGTCCGCTCCATATAATCCGGAGTATATATACCTTTCCAAGCAATGTGGGATGGGAAACGTATACGTGTGTGCTTTTCTCTCGGGGAAAAAAAGATACGACTTTTTATTTTTATCGATCAGAATAGTTATAAAAAAGAAGAAGAAGAAGAAGATAGACTTCTGTGTACACATCTATCATACAGGATCTTTCCCCGTTAAGCGTCTTTGGCCGGGTTTTTTTATTATTATTTATTTTCATGTCTCGTTTTAGAGCATCCGCAATGTAATAATCAAAACTTACTATGTCAGCTTTTGAGTATTCATTTAGAGGGTTACTAAAATTAGCAATGTGAAGTTCCACATTATTACTTTTGATTATTCAAATGCTCAAATTTGATTATTGATTAGAAGGTTGCTAACTTTGATTATTATAATGTGAGCACTTTTTTAAGCACACATCGCTAACTTTAACAATCTTTTAATTTTGATTATTACATTATGGATCCTCTTAGTTTTGTTTGTTTTAGGTTTGGTTCTCTCCTTTTAAGTTTTAATGGAAGTTTTCCGTCCCCTGTGGAAGGGTTTTTGGTGTTCTTTGGGCCATCTTTGCCGCAATTGAGAGTTTGTGTTGCTCTCTCTGTTTGGAAGTCGGTCATGGCCGATTAGTTGGCAAAACCTTGTTGCGAGGCTCTAGTGGGTGATCTTGGGTAGTTAGACCTCTTATTTGGTTATTTACTCCTCTATGGGATGCTATCCAACTTCGATGTATTCGGTGTTTCATGATCTAATACAACTTCTACCATTTTGGCCAAAAAAAAACATAAAAAAACAAATGATCAGGTCTGTTAATTACCATACTCAAATTCTAAGGGTGCATTTGGTTGGATAGAATAGAATGAAAATAGGAATGGATTTAAGAATGAAATGGAATTAGAGAAATTGAGATCGAAATAATCAATCCTCTTCCCAAGTTTGGTTGTGGCGATGAATCAATAGCAATAACGAAATTTGCAGCATTCGAAGAAGGGAGGGTGGAATGGAATAGCAAAATTTGGAGTGACATTAGTAATTATGCGAGTGACATTAACAATCCAAAAAGGGATGGTGATTTGGAATTGTAATTGTAATTCTCTACTTTTTCAATTGGAAATATGTGTTCCTTTATTTGGATGAATAGTAACTCCATGTTGAATGGCTATTCCTTTAAGGCCTCGTTTGATAACGGTGATAGGTGGATGGGATTCGTAAGGAGATGGGATTAAGATTGGGATTGGTAATGAGATGAGATTGGTAATGAGAAGGGATTGATAATGAGTATGTTTGTTTGGGATGGGATTCGATGATGGGATTATTGATATTAGATGATGGGATTGGATTGATAGAAGAAATTGGTAATGAGAAGGGATTGATAAGGAGGAGAGGTCGGGATGGGATTATTAATACCATCTCCAAGATGGTATTAGCAATACCCCCAAATTGGGGTATTAGCAATCCGATGGGATTGTTAGTCCGGACCATTTTTTGAAACCAAATAAGGTATTGTTAATACCCCCACTCTAACAATCCAATCCCAAACCCTTGGAGGGTTCCCTTGGAGGGTTATCAAACGGGGCCTAAGTGAACAAAACATCGGAGTAGACTTTTCATAGAAATAACCATTCTATTCCACTTCCTATTCCATCAAACCAAACATAGCCTAATGCAGGATGTCTCGGGCTGGCCAACTTGTGTGCACCTCAGATTAATTTCTACAACCCCTCTCACAACATGTGAACTGTTTCACATACTTACGCGTGGGGCTAGATGACTTCAAGAGTTGTTAGTAAAGAAAATCGAACCTGAGACTTTAGAATGGAGCAAACATCTAACTCTCATGCCAAGACCACTTCCTTGGGGTTCAAATTCTAAATTTTGATTACTAGATGATGGAGGTCAAATTAATCCCTTATTTTGTGTTGATTAATGTAGAACATTGTAATTGCATCATTACAATGATTAACAATGATATAAAGTCCGTGCAACTAGAATCATGGTTAAGCCGATTACGGAAGTTATTCGGATAATCGCGTACGGTATGATCCCCTATCGTAACGATTGCATTCGTCGATCTTCTCCGGTTGCTGCTTGAGAAGGAGATTTAATGTTGCTCTTTTTGGCCAGGGTTCAGATAATTTTGATTTCTGGCTTGGTTAATTGCTTGAAGAAACTCAACCCTCACTTCTGAATGTATTTTTATACTTTGGTCAGAAACAAAATGTTCATAAACAAACAAGGAAATCCATTTTTGTCCTTATTCAAATTTTTTTCGCATTTGTTAGTTTGTCGTTAATTTTTGGGAGATTATTGTCTCGTCATGACGAGAGGAATCTAAAAAGTAAAAAATTATGACCGAAATCAATTTTTTTTGAATAAAGACGAAAATAAGCCAATAAGCCAATTTTTTCGTCTTTATAAAAAAAAATGATTTTGTTCATAATTTTTTACTTTTTAGATTCCTCTTGTGATGACGATGCAATAATCCCCAAAAATTAACGACAAACTAACAAATGCGAATTTTTTTTGAATAAGAACAAAAAAATAAGCTACTTGGCTTATTTGTCCAAACAACCCTCACATGATGTTTTGGTGAGAAAGGACTTTCCTTCCTTCCTTCCTCACTCACTTAGCGACTGACCATGATGGGAGAGGTTTTGAAAACGGGGAGAATCCTATGGTACACAGAAGGACGGAATCAGGATTTCGTAAATGCGGGGGCCGAACGATGAAGAACATGATTTTGAAATTTTAAGGTTTGGGAATCTAATTGTTTGTTCAGTTTAGGTTTTGAGTGAGGTTTTTTGGATAATGAGTGAAAAGATATAGAAAGAAATATGAGATTAATAATTGAAAGGAAAACTTATGGGAGACCGTGTACAGGGAGAAAAATTAGATTTTGAGACCCAAAATGAACACATTCTTAAAGAATTTAAATGTTTAAATGACACACAATACAAACTACAATATCTAGGTATTTTTAACAAAAAAAAAAAATACTAATATTAATATTAATATTTTTTTAATAAAAAACTCCGAAACCATGCAGGGGCCGTGGCCCTTCTATGCTCTAACCTAAATCCATCTCTCAGTACGCACCTCCAAAAGTTTTGGTTTGGTTACCCAAAAAAGTTCATAATCAATACGAGAAAAAAGAAGAAGAAGTAACTAACCAACAAGAAGTGTACCAATTTTGCGGTGTACCGTACATTCCTATTTGTAACTTCATTTTAAAAAAATACGTAATTGATACCATAAAAATGCATAACGAATGAGCCAAAAAAAAATTGTGTATCATACACCAATAACACTCGTAACAGGCACCAAAATATTGCATACGAACCATTCTTTGACTACCAAAACTTAAGCTCACGTTATTGGGCCAATAGCCCTAGTCCTGCATGGATCATCAGCAGAATGTGGGCATGGCCCGCAGAGATCTGGGGCTGCACAACGCGTATTGGCTAGGCCCCTTGATGATTCATAGTCTCTACGAGAGCCTGCGTGGAGAGCAACCATTGACCCGGTAACTTGAACGCAATTGGGTTTAAAAACATGACCCAGATGCTCAAGTTCAAGTTAATGGGCATAATAGAGTACGTTCATTATCTGCCCGAGAGGCTTCCTTGTTTCTACCAACGTGGGATGCGTGCGATGCTAAACAACGTGTGTTTGGTTTTGGCCCTTTTTGCGGGAAAAAAAAAGATGATTTATACAGTGTACATGTCACTATCTTGCAAGATCTTTCCCCTTTAACATAAAACCACAAATTATTGAGTTTGTAAATTAGGATGCTAGAATTCTAAGGGTGCGTTTGGTTAGATAGAATGGAATGAATTTAAGAATAGAATGAAATCAGAGGAATTGAGATTAGAATAATCATTCCTCTTCCCAAATTTGTTCGTGGCTATGATAATTTCATGTGGACTAGCTATTGCTTCAAGTTTTAGTGAACCAAACAAACATCGGAGTAGACATTCCATAAGAATAACCATTCCATTCCACTTCTTATTCCATCAAACCAAACATAGCCTAATGCAGGGTGTTCCGGGTCAACTTGCACGTACCTCGGACTAATCGCTATAACACCTTCCATAGCCGTTTTACACGCTTACGCGTGGGGATGAAGTGGCTCAAAGAGTTGTTGTCAAGGAGAATCGAATCTGAGAACTTAGGCTTAGGATTGAGCAAACACCTAAATCTGAGGCCAAAATCACTTGATCAACCCCTTTTGGGGTTCAAATTCTAAATTTCGATTACTAGATGATGGAGATCAAATCCCTTCTTTGTGTTTAACATTCACAAGCCACCAATTTTTTCCCCCTCACCAAGGCTTCTCTTGGCATCTTCTGAATAAACACCTCTCTTCTTGGAATCTTTGTGTTTATTGTCAATTATTTTCTGTTTCTGGTAAAAAATCATTTACTTTTGATTTACCTCACCGAGTGAAACCTGAAAGAGAGAAAAGTTGTCCCCAAAGTTGAAAAAGTACTCGAAAGAGCAAAAGGGGGCCGGCTTTTTTCTTGGGGAGTGATTTTAACACTCTCATTTTTTATATTCACACTCACTTTTTTGTAAAAGAAAGTAAATATGAAAAATTTTCCGAATAAAAAAAATGAAGCCTGTGGGATCTGTGTAGACAAGAATAGCACTAAAAATTTCAAGGGTATTACAGTTGTAAGAAAGCATCTCTAAACTCTAACCAACTTTACAATATTGAAGAGACAAACTTGGAAGTCCCATATGTTAGCCTTTTAAGGTAAGATAAGAAAAGGAGGAAAAAAGGAAAAAAAATAAGAAGGAAAAACTTGAACTACCAAAAATTATGAAGCATTTAGCAGAGAAGTAAGGCTAGGGTATCGTTAAGCCTCCCATCGGGTGATCACATCCGAACTCTTCTTCAGCCCAATGTAACAAGTCTTGGAATAAGGAATGATTCATTAGGATGACGAAACGCTTAAGGTTTTCTCCAACGTAGACTGAAAAATGGCCTTTTGGAACATCGAGAGTTCGGTTTTCTGGTGATAGGGAGCATTGGAGCTTTTGTTTGGCCCGAGTTATGGTGGCTGATCGGATACCCATGTAAGAAAATGAAATTATAATAGCCAAAAGACCTTGGAATGTTGTCGAAATTGAATTGAATCGAAATGAAAGGTGGGATGTTGTACTATTTTTCGAAGTGGAGGACTTTTCTGAAATGGCATGTTATTTCAAGTCCTTGAGTATATATAGGGATGTAGACATTTTCAATCTGTTAAATTTGGAAATAAAAGTGAGGAGAGCTATGAATGAAAAATAAGGCAAGTGGTTCAGGAAATGGCAGGGTATTCACATGGTTTTGGTTTATTTGTTGTGAGAGATAGTGTCCTACCACTTTGGGGACACAAACTAAGAAAAAAACAAGCAACTTGAGAAGGCCATATCCACATTTCTGCACACCTTGATTTAAACAAAAACATCATTGAAGGTTTTGATGCCCAACATGTTGTTTACATCCAAAGACCATTCTCAAAGTGGGTTGGATTCTTAGAAACATCAGCATTATGCAGAGAATCATTTAATTTAGACATTGTGCTAGTCAGTGGGCATTCACAGCTAGCCAACTTGGGTGGTCGTTGTGTTGACAAAAGGTCCCATCCATCGGAGAAGCACGGCACATTTACTAGCCTCACGTTGACTCGTTCAGACACGCCTGAATACCCGTTTGATTTTTTTCTAGTATATGCGGAGTAACTCTTTGTTGGAAATACGACATAGTAAAAATCGCCATGTATGAATGGTAAAAAAAAAGAAGCAAATAATCTATTTAAGATGATCTTTTATAGCTTCATTTATGTGTTTGGTACCGACAATGAATTTGTTACCATATAAATGTCCGTCAACTACACGTAACATAAAGTTGTTCTATACGCAATATATGTTCCCTACATTTATGAGAAATGTCGTGCATGTTTCTTCGTGTTGTGTCTAACAAATACTATGGCTTTGCCTGACAAATATGTAGGAGGGGTATCAATCATTATGATTTCTTGGTCTGTATTATTTAGTCCTTGATCCAATTGGTCAATTGGGTAAACGTTTATATCATCAGCCGGACACCTAGCTAGCTAGACAGATGGCCTTGAGTAGACCACCACATGGTGTTTTTGCTGGGAAGCATAGCCATGTGATACCAAATGCAATGGTCACCTCACCACAAAATCAATCTCAAGATCCTAACCATGTATCCTTGTGCTAGCGCGCGCTCTCTCTCTCTCTCTATATATAGATTCCAAGTTCTTTCAATGGAAACTCACAACCAAAGCTTCTCTTTTTCTTCATAAACAATCTTGAGATCACATTTCACTTTCTGGATCTTTTTATCCACTTAGAACAAAAGGCCTTAGAAAATCATGGGTATTCGATTGCCGGGGATGTTTCAAGCTAAGCAAGTTATTGGAAGAGTTTTCTCGACTTCAATGGCTTTGGATGTGCCAAAAGGCCACCTAGCTGTTTATGTTGGCGAAAATGAGAAGAAGAGATATGTTGTTCCAATTGAGTATTTGAGGCACCCTTCATTTCAGAAATTGTTGAGTGAAGCTGAAGAAGAATTTGGATTCAATCATCCGATGGGCGGGCTTACAATCCCTTGCAGAGAAGAGACCTTCATTAATGTCACATGTAGCTTGAATTGCTCATAAAGCATGAACTCAAAATAGAATCCAAAATTCTGATTTTTTTTTTTCCTTTTTGGATTCACTCCATTTTGAGTTAGAAGAGTTCGGAGTGTCTCTTGCTGGATCAATGAAAAGATATGTTTTTAGTTGGGAAATGAATTGGTATGAATTAATCACTTCATTTTGATTGAGTGGAATAGCTTTAATCGTATTGTTAGTTGAATTTTGCTAATCAAACAGCTCTATCCATCCAAGTTTACGTAATCTAGTCCCCTGTATCAAGTTTGAGGTTTGCATAGGCGATTTGACAAGCACCGGTTTACATGGGATTTCATTGTTATTTCTCATACATGAGGGGGTATCCGTGAAATTTACCCTATTTTTGTTAGCTAACGTGGATGTGATAACTGATACGTTGATATGTATATATTTGTGTGTGGTTTTCGCAGAAATAAAGATGACCTCTAGGTATAAATATGTCAATAGCCACAATTGTAGATGCTATTGCCATGGTGACCTCCGTCATTGCGAAAGTCATAGATGCTATTGCCATGGTGCCAATCTTCGATCATTTTTCGTGCTCCTAAAAATGTCTTTCTTTTTAGTATCACCATCCCTTGTGTTCATCCTGTAAAATTGAAGATTGTTTCCCTTCCAAAGAAACAACCCTTCCAAAGAAACAACAAATAAAAAATAGTTAATCCATCCAAAACTCCATGGAATAGAACTTGATCAAAACCACATTAATGAAACCAAAAAGTAAAAAATAACGCTACCCAATTCAATTTTTTTTTGGTAGGCATTGATGACCAAATGTAGATTGTTCAAACCATTACACACCCACCAAGTCAATGGCCAAAATCGAAACATAGAAGAACAAAATAGAAAGAAATGTTCAACTATGAGAGAACCAAAAGATATTGAAATGTTAGACAACAAGAACATCATTGAAGGCCACATCCACATTTCTGCACCTTGATTTAAACAAGAACATCATTGAAGGTTTTGCTGCCCAACATGTTGTTTACATCCAAAGACCCTTCTCAAAGTGAATTGGAAATTTAGAAACATCAGCATTGTGTAGAGAATCATTTAATTTAGACATTGTGCTAGTCAGTAAGCATTCTTTGTGCCAACATAACAGCTAGCCAACTTGGGTGGTCATGGTGTTGACAAAAGGTCCCAACCATCGGAGGAGCACAACACATTTACTAGCCTCACGTTGACTCATTCGGACACTCTTGAATACCCGCTTCATTTTTTCTAATATATCTCTAATTTGTTGGAATTACGCAATGGCATGTTGAGACATGGTAAAAATTGCCATGGATGATACAAAAGTAAATGATCTATTTAAGATGATCTTTTATATCTTTATGAATGTGTTTGATACCAATAATGGATTTGTTTACCATATAAATGTCAATCAACTACCGGTAACGTACCTAAAGTTGTTCTATACTAAATGTTCCCCACGTTTACGAGAAATGTTGTGTACGCATGTTTGTGTTGTATCGTGTGTCTGTAAATGCTTCTTAACCGGCCACAACCTTAATTAGTTTGTCCTTTGTGTTAGTATTCACCACAATTCTCAATATGACAGCCACATATGGCTGGCCGAATCAACATGTTGCAGGATGGGCGTCAATCCTTACGAATTTTTGGTCTGTACTATTTAGTCCTTGATCCAATTGGTCATTTGGATAAACATTAAGATCATCAACCGGACACCTAGACAGACACCTAGCTAGACAGATGGCTTTAATTAAGTAGGGGCCTCAGTTGTTTTCCCCCTACTAAATCACGAGACCACCCCATGGTGTTTTTGTTAGGAAGCAAAGCCATGTGATCGGTACCTAAACTAATGGTCTCTTCACCACTCTCTCTCTCTCTCTCTCTCTCTCTCTCTCTCTCTCTCTCTCTCTATCTATATATATATATATATATAT